>OX387248.1:11425675-11465675 GCA_947562095.1 Branchellion lobata | reverse complement strand
TTGTCGACCAGGTTGCAAGAGCTGTTGATGTTTTTGTTTGGGGTGTTTGGGGCGGCATTGGTGGAGTTGTACTTTTTGAAGAGATGTTCTTTTTTGATGGCAGACGAGAGTGCCTTGGTGCTGGGTCGTAGTCGTTCCTTCAGTCCCCTCTCCCCTTGTCCTCCTCGTCTCTCTGAGCCACCAGATCCCTTGAGGTCCCTCTTGATCCTGCTTACCTTCTCAGCCGTTAACTCCCTGCTTTTTAAAACACCTTTGGCATTGTTCAACTTTGGAAATGTACTGTTCAAAATTTTTTCTTTTTTCTTTTTTGCAAGTGCACTTTCAAACGTCTTCCGTGCATTATTTTCTTTTTTCACTAGTGATGTGCTTGATGGAGGAACGATGCCATTGAGAGCCACATGGCAGGGCTGCAGAGACCTCTTGAGACTACACAAGGAGTCCGGAGGGGTGTCACAACTCATGAACTCACCCTCTAAAAGAGGCTGGTGTAAAAGTGGACTTCCATGTAATTAAGTGCAACTTCATTGAGTGGGATATTATGAAATCATATTGAGGTCAGTAGTGAAAGTAACTTACCATATGCAGATCCTTCAATAAAAATACCTTTGCCATTTCTGTTTTGACTGAAAAAAGAAAAAAAATTGTAGTGTTAATTCGCAAAAAACCTTTAAAAAATATATAAAGCATACTTTTGATCCAATCTAGCGATTTACATAATTAAAAACTCACATCCACAGCAGACATAATTTATGAAGTCTTCAGTTGTGTGTAAGCCCCCTATGACCCTCTCAGATACTGTTCTCTCTTCCTCTTCAGCCTCAAAAAATCGAATGAGTATATATTGACTATTCAATGGAGATTGAGACTTTGAAGTATTGATTTTGCAAGCGAACCTTGAACTTCTTGCATGGGGTCCCACAAAGTGATGTCTCCCCATTGACAAAAGAAGCATACTTGCGGATGGCTTTGTAAACTCTCTTACCACTGCGTGGCGAAGGGCATGTTATTGTGAAAGACATGTTATTGTGAGATATGTTAATATGAAAGACATGTTATGGTGGAAGATGTTGGGGTGAGTTTAGAGCAGAATAGTTATAACTGGATAGAAGGGTGGAAAAATTGATGAATAAAGATGGGTATGTATGGATAACTGAATGAGTTGATGAATGACCAGCCAGCTTGAAAAGGGAGTTGATGTACTTTGAGTAAGGTGAAAAATATTTATACAACTTAAAAAATGTTCAAACAATAATTGTCAAGTAGACAAAATAATGAGCTCTCCATCTCTAACCATTTATTTTTATTTTCATCTCCTACCATCATGAAGAATCAACCTTTGAAATGTATTATTGATATGCAATTTTTATATTCCAAAACTTTACATTAAGTCTTTTGCAATGACAATCCAGATTCCATCATCTTTTCCTTACATGAGCATTTAAAACATGATAGTATGGAGTTTAACTTACTTTCTATTCACAAGTACCTATTAAAGATACATTTGACGCTCGAATGTCTCCCGAGTCACTTGAACATGCTTCGACAGAAAAAACGGCAGGCAAATCGAACAAAGGAGGAGGACTATATCGCACGCAACAACAATAACTGTTACTGTTTCTATGAATGGCACAATACAAGTTTCATATCATACTCAAATAATCATCCATGCTTAAATTTTTATTTAAAAATTATTTCGTTTTTTTGACATTTTTACAAATATATTCAATTTTCAATGTATTTCAAGCTGTTTATATATTTACTTCCAGAGGTTTGTGGCTAACTTACCTAACGAGTTTAAATTAATTAATTTTAGATTAATAAACCATTACCGAAAGTTTTATTGAGAGTCGATTATATCATCTCTAAAAGCTCTCTATCGCAAACTTTATGAGCGAAAAGGTAATGAAAGATTTTCTTTCAGTTTCATTTAACGACATAAAGACCTTGTAAGACAAGCCCTCAGACTATGTCATGTACAATAGGTTAAAAATGACAACGACCTCACAGGTGGGAACAAACAGCTTTAAGGTAGTGCTTAAAGCAAAGCTTTAAAATAGGCTATTAGTTTCTAGAGTAAGCCTTTTAACTTATATATTTTTTTCAATATAACTAATTTGTCAATTGCTTGTTTTAAAAATTCATCTTAGACTTTTGAGGTTCTTATGGCTAACAATGCTTTACATTTAAAACAAGTTCTGTTTTTTTTATGTCGACCTCCATGATTTTATTTCTTCATATACATCAAGATATTCACTTAATAATTTTTATGGCAATTTTTTTATTTAATATTTTATTTTCTGGCTATTCTTTGTAACATTGACAGCATTTGACGGGGTATGAGTTACTGAGGACTATCAAAAATAAATCAAGTCCCGAAAGAATAATAGACGAAAGTAACAGTGTCCAAGAAGGTGTGTTAAAGGTTGGTCGTTATAAAGTTGAAATGAACCAGCATATTGAAAAAAACAGTTTTTATCAAATCAGACGCTTGAAATAGTAAAAAGTATGGCAAAATACTTTTGGTCAACTTGCGGTCACGCGCAAGCGTGTATGCTCTTTTGTTCACTCATTTAATTAACTTATTTTTAAATAATATTTTTTACCATTTGAAATAACCATTTGAAATTTCAAGTTTCGAGTATTAGTTTGCAAAAGCTTCAACTTTTTAATAGTTACAGTTTTTGATTGGTCTATAAACATGAAGAAATTAAAAAATCTTCCGCAATTTTATGGATTTAAATGAGAAAAATTAGAGTCAGCCAACGACAACTTCTACACGTTCCAGTGTAGTGTATTTTACCAATCGTTCGAAAGTTGAAACTTATTTTATTTCGTTAGAGAGGCAACAAAGAAGAAGGGTCGTTTGCAGGATTAATGGAATTTTTAGATTTTATAAAGTGACAAAAAATAAGAAAATGATAAAAGACATGACAAAAAACTTTCGAAAAGTTTCTCCTTATAATGGTACGTGTAAATATGTGAGTATTAAGGATGAAAATGAAAAATAGATATACCTAGATCCTTAAAAGATACTAATAAAAAATTCCAATAATTATTCAATGCAACCTCAAGTTATGATTTAATTCCTACCCTTTTAAGTTCGTTACTTTAAATATATACATTTTTTTGTTCTAAAGAAAATATATACGATCTCTTGCGAATCTTACAATGTTTCTTCTTGTAATTTATATTTGAAAATTAATTAATTTTTTATAGAAATTTTACCGTTTTTCATCGATTAAAAATGTTTCAGCATCTGTGTGAAGTTGCTTCAACAAAGTCTATGAAAAATCTATATAAGAGATAAAAGTAATAATTATTTAAAATTTTTTTTTAATCATTCAAATTTTTTTTCGTTTTTATGAAAATGCCAATGGCTTATGCTGTGTTATTGAAAGCGATTGTAAAACGTTGAAAGTTTAATGAAATGCGTTGGGTGAACTGAAGTATGTGATTTTTATGTATTTTTGAAGCATATCAACTAACAGCCAATGAGACGGGAATCTTTTAAGCTAACACACGTGATTTTTAATCGAAATTCTGTGTAGTGTGAAATTAAATTGAAAAAAAAATTTTGCTTAGAAATTGGACTAGAAATTATAAGTTGAAAATTCGATTTCAATAAAAACGATATTCGATGTTTTTATTGTTTTCATTCCGTTGCAAAAATATTTTGTTTTTCGAATTAGCACTACTAAAGTCGGAAATATTGTGGTGTTGCTGAAACTGTTGGCTGGGAATTACTGTCGGACAGTAAACTAAACAAAAATGCCTCTAATTAAAATTTGACGCTTTACTGTCACTGCACTATCGACAAGCTATCAATTAGAAAACTGTATAAACGCTTCAATGAACTAAGTGCATTTTTGCCTGTGGCGTTGTGCCTGTTTTATGGTCTTCAACGTATGACGTTGCCAACAGAACTCCTATAGCTTATATAATTTCATATTATTAAGAAAACAGTTTTACTACGATTCAGACATATATAAATAGACATTGCATTTGGTTTTTTGAAGCTGTCTTTTCAAAACAGTTTAATGTCGATAATTGTGGAAGCGAAAATGTACCAAAAAGATTTTAACTTTTGTCACGGAAGCGAAGAGAATGTTGCCAGAAAGAATTGTCTTTTGCCATTTGAGCTCATTGAGCTACCGGACCTTGAGAGGTGATTTAAATTTATCTAATACAAAAAATAGTATAACACAGATTATTATGGTTTAAGAGCGCTTGAACAAAACGAATTTGATTCTGAAAAACTTGAAAGATTTGGTCAAATTCTCGAAAGCTTGATTTTGCTGTTGGTTTTGCAGGTCTTGCAATTGTTTCATCAGCACAACTTGCAGTGATGTGATGCCACAAATCATCGACAAAGGATTCTGTTCTTTAACAACGAGTCTACACTACGAACAAGAAGCGAAAGATTTTAAAAATGATCAAAACACACTTCAGCACTGGGATTTGAACTCGAGTTGCGAGTGTCTTCACTCCATTCCATTGTTGAGAGTGTCCAAAGAAGAACAATCTTCTGCGCTGGCAGATACCTCGCAGGATCCAACAATTTCGCAGCAGAAAGGTGCAAAAAGCATGAGAAATGCCAAGATGAAGCTGGAACGACTGCTGAACAATCGCTTTCGACTGATCTTAATTTCTTCCATTGTGGTGACTATAGGCTTGTGCCTTGGATCCATCGTTGGAATGCTTCTGGAGAAACTTTTGAGTCGTTCTGGTAGGTTTGAAAATTTAGGAAATGCTCGAATTTGTTTTTGGGAGTTTTAAAAATCCAAAAAACATAGTTTTTTTTAATAACGTTTCTTTCATTTTTAGAACTAAACTGTGGCTGGGGAGACGAATTTTGCAGTTCAGAACTATGCAAGGATTGCAAAAACCGTAAACCCTTCCTGAATATTATTAATTAATTATTTTTCTCCCATTTCGGAATTCTTTTGATCATTTTGTAATTCTCCCTTTAAAGACTCGTTAAAATCGGCTGACCTGGAAAAGCAACTTGATATGAGAATATTCGACTTCAACAACATCTTGGAAAAACCAGCCAAAGGTAGGCTCATGCGATAGAATATTTTTCGTCCACCAATAAATTCACCAAGTTCCTTACTGAAATTTCTTTTATTTTGGGTTTTTTATATTTTTAATACTTCATTAAAAAATGGTATAACTGTCTGAATTTGTTTAACAGTGTAGGAAACGGATAATGTTACCACAAAACTTAACTAAACTCCTTCAAATTAACAAATTAATTGGCGCTTATCTCAGAGTTGAAAAATTTATCAGATCTAACCAAAGCATTTTTGTAGCACTGAGGCTACTCGGCAATGATAATTTCGCACAGACGAAGAAGGGTGGGTACACTTTTCGAAGGGCAGTGCTAAAGGTTCCAAATACATGGCAGTCAACAAGCTGATGACATTTTTCGGAGCGCACGACTACTGCAAGAAGCTGGGAGGGCATTTGACCCACATCAACTCCGTCAGAGAGCAAATATTCATCGAAGATTTTCTTAAAGAGGAACTCAAAACTGGTCAGTTTTTTTCTATTAACGTTATTTGAATTTTTTTGAAAAAATAAACTAGAAGGCACGTGTAATGGATGGACTCAACAAATTAAAAAAAAAACTGAAGTGTGAAACAACACAGAGCAGTTGCCGGGCAGTGTGGGCTACTGGCTGGGAGCAAGAAGACCTAGGGGTGGTCATTCGGGTGCATGCATGTTTGACCAATGGAAATGGGTAGATTCGTATGGCAGGTCCCACGGAAGCATAAAGGGTTTTACGGCCTTCATACCGGGAAAACCTGACAAGTTTGTTACTTGGTTCCTTTTCAATCAATCTGTCCTATAGTTTTAAAAATTGAATGATTTGAAAAACAATTGTAGTTATTATAGCCCGGAAGAGTGTTTGTATATTGCCTACAATAGAGGGCACGAAGAAGACAAGTGAGTTGATTTAAAAAATATATAATATTGAATTTTAAACCTAGATAATTTCAATATGAATTTTGACATACATGTTTTATGATTATATTTTTTTCGAAAGTGCTTAAAATAAGAAATATTTCTTTGTTATCAATCAAATTATAATTTTTTATATATATTTGTTTCAGTTTTTTGAAATGGGATGACGCACCTTGTGATTTACAGATATTCGGAGGAATAAAATCTCTTTGCGAAGTTGAACTTCAATGAGATATTTGAAAAATTTGATCAAAAAATAATTTTTTCATAGTAACAAATTTTAACTTCAAATTTTACTGAAAATAGATAGTATAACATTTTGGAAACTTATATTTACTTTTACAATTTGCCGCACCACTTTCGACTATACTTCACTGAAGCAATTCCTATTTAAAAAACAAAATGGATGTTGAAAAGGAAGTTGTTATTCCTTTAGAGGGATTTGAAAACCAAGACGATCTTTTAGGTTCCGAAGAAATTGTCGAGGATTTTAATATTTTGCAAGAAAGTTTAGATTTGGAAGCTAGCGAAAATCCTGATAATAAAGCCGAAAACAAACATATAAAACTTGTCAAAATACCTTTGGCAAGAATAAAAACGCTCATAAAAACTGATCCTGATGTTTCACTGGCGAGTCATGACGCTTTGGTCTTGATTGCAAAAGCCACGGTTCGTTATGAAGTTATCTTCCGCAAAATAACTAAAGCTCAACCTAACTTTTTTACTACAGGAGTTTTTTGTTCAAAGTTTGGCTAAAGAAGCTTACGATTTTACAAATAAAGCTAAAAGAAAAACCATTCAAAGAAAAGATATAAGTTGGTATCTTAAAAATTCAACCGCCCAATAATTTTCGATAATTTTTTTCAAAACACTCAATTATTTCAGATAATGCCATCAACAGTACTGATGTCTTAGCCTTCCTTGAAGGCATTTTTGATGACTAATTTCCAAGATCAGCTTTCTTGAACCAACTTATATGACAATTCAAATATTCACCAAAAATGATTAAAATGTATTTATTAAATAAGAATAATGACAAATTTCAACTCAGTTACTACTTTAACATTTGATGTAAATAAAACTGTACAAAAAAAATTCAAAGAAGGTTATTTGATAAAAATAGGTAAATCCCTATAATTTTGATTAATTAAAAGAACTGGAAGAACTATTAAAGAAGAATACTTCTAGAAACAAGTTAATAATATGCAATGAATGCCACATTAGAAAGTTCTAGGGCCTAGGCATACCCTCCATTGGTATAGCGTGTAGGCAAAGAGAGTTTCGAGGCAACGAGATAGATATTTTTTATATTCCAAAAATTATTTTGAATCTGCGTTGAGAAATTGTTAAAATCTCTTTTGAGTGCATCAGTACTCAGCGGCTGAGTGTGTGTGCGCAAGATTCCATACAAAACTTATGACTTGAAAAGCATAAAAATAATTTTAGAGTAAAACATAGCCTGACGCGACAACTTTGCACGTAGTTAATTGTGAAGTAGGATTTCACTAAGGTTTGCGAGTGTACGATATGACGAACTCGTTGAGAAAGGTGAAGAAGCTGGCATAAAACTCAAGTTCTCGTTATTTGGTGAAGGTTATCTAAAAAATCAAAATTTCTTGTGGGTTTTCGAAAAAATATAGCTGAAAACAAGTACAATAAAAAAATTTGAACAAGATGAAAGAGGTGGGAAGATGGAAAGATAAGGGAGAAGAAGGAGAAAAAAGGAAGAGGAAGAAGAAGAGAAGAAGGAAAAAGAAATAAAGGAAAAATAGAAGGAAGAGGGCAAGGGTTCAGATAACTTGACTGGAAGCGCTCTGGCTTTGATAAACCACAGCACCCACGAAGTTGACTGCAGCTGCAATGACAAAGACAGGGAACCAACGGTGCTGACTCTGCACCACTAGGTGAGCAGTCAACGGACCGCAAATAATTCCTGGAATTGTGGCCTGGTGGAAGGCAGGTGGGTAGGTGGGTGTTTTTCGCGTGACTTGTATGAGTAACAAAGGGTTTATTGTTGGTTTGAAAAAAGGATAAGATGCAAAACTCAAGCAGCTGCATATTCGTGACGTAATTAACGCACTCCACCATCAACAATTGTAGCAAGTAAACAACTTCACCGTCATTGACCTATCATCCCTACTACTCCCAAAAAAACATACTAACACATCACACCATCAAAGCGACCACATAACATTACTACCACACCAATACAACTACACCATCACTACACCGCCACCAAACCACCCCCACATCATCACCATCCAACCATTTAACCACATAATCAAATCATTACCACGTCACCACTGACAATCATGTTGGAGACAGCAAAGGTAATGCCAGCGTGGTTGGGAGCCACATCAGCGTGGTTGCTGAGGTGGCCTGAAGAGTTACAGGAACTCATGCCCATCGAGAAGGTTATGAAGCTGTGTGGTGAAGATGAAGCTGAATGTAGTGGTGGTTTGCTTGATGTTTGTGATAGGAGTGGAGATTTGATTGGTGTTTGGAATAGTGATAGCAAGTTAGGTCATGCTATTGGCTGATAAAATGCTGTTTGTGATAGAAGTGAGAGTTTAGTTTTAGTGATTAGTACAGCAGTGAGTAGCATAAGTTGAATTGAAGACAAAAAAAAATTAGTTGCTAGAATGTGTCTTATGAAAATACCCTTATAATTTTTTTGTGATTTTGAACAATAGAAAAAAAACGAAGATGAAAAAAGACAAAAAATAGTTTAAAAATTCATCATAATAATGATACTGTTTTTCTTTTTTTTTTAGAAATGATTTATTTTTATTTTCATTTTATTTACTTATTTAATTATATTTTTTATTTTTCACAATAGTATTAATAATGAGATGTTTTGAGTGGCCTCGAAACTCTACGGGTTAATGCCACTATAATAATATTCATGTTTGTATTGTATTGTAGAAAGACTTCAACTCACAGAATGGCAAGAGTGAGCGAGTGAACTGCACTGAAGAAGATCAAGAAGATGCCTGGACCCACCAGACCAAGCACCGTCATCAGCCTGTGTCCACGAGGAGTAGTGGTAGTACAATACAATACAATGAATGCAATGCAACAAAATACAGTAAAATTAATGAAATAAAATACAACACAAAACAATACAACGAAAAAACTAATACTATTGTAGTGGTGCTATTGGTGGAATTTTTGGTGAGGTTTGCACGTGTTTCAATAGGAGGAATCGCCACTATCTACTACTGCTCTACCGTCAATAGGCGAGTGATTTAGAAAAAAAATACGAAAGTTACAAACATAGTATATTATTATTCTTAACCGTGAATCGATAATGAATTAAACAGAAATAAAATTACAATACGAAGAACGTTGCAAAATTGATGAATCCCGTAGGATTGTTTTTGATGATGGTGATGATGATAACGATGATGTTGATGATGGTGGCGATGATGATAACGATGATGGTGATGATGATGATGATGGTGATGATGGTGATGATGAATTCGCTACCTTCTGATAGATAGCAAGGTCCATTTTCGCTTGATGAGGGCGTCAGCTAGATGACCAGCGGCTGAGGTGAATGGGTGGAGGGAGGTATGAAGGGTGTAAAGACAAGACTCACATGATGCACCTACCAACACCCACAATGGAATTCATGAGGTAGGGAAGAGCAGTGAGCATGATCTCATGTTTGCCTGCACTGAGATAAGTTGAGATGTAGGTGGGTAGCCACTGCATGATGATGTAGTTGGACCAGTTCATTGAAAAGTGCGCCACATAAATGGCCCATAAGGGCCAGTGACACATGAAGTCGAGCCAGCGAGGATTGCTGTTGGGCACCTGACGAGGGGTTGGAATGCTCGATGAAATGATCGTTGGTGGAGCAGTGATATGAGATGAAGCTAAAACCAAGCACTATTTTGAAGTTAATTAAAAATTAATATAAAAATTTGAGCACAGAAATTAACAAAAAAAAAAAACAAACATATACAAAGAAAAACGCATACATTAATACAAACAAAGACACAGAAAACAAAAGTACAAATTGACAAATTCCTCCAGCCTGTTGCAGCAACCTTGGGTGGTTGTATGAACTCCTCTTCTTGCAGAGGACCTCTCACTTCGTGGTAGAATACCAACCACACCCCACACCATATAAAACCCATCATCCCAAATATATAGAACATCCACTGCCAGGCCAGGTGTGGACACATCTAGCAGGGGGTGGTTGAATATTATGTCTGTGGTGTGTTGAGAAACGATGAGCTTTGTTGGATGTTGAGTATAGTTGAATTTTGAGTGTTGTGAGGTGATAAGTTATTTAAAAAAACTTTGTTTAGTGAAAAATGCAAAGTATCACACAAGGGTAGCAAATGTTTGTCCAATGGATCCGAGAGCAATAAGGTATCCGAAACCTCGAGATCTCTCTTCCACTGGAATGACATGGGCAAATATATGGAAGATGGTGGGTAAACCTGGAAACAGACAAAATCAGAATGATATAATTAGTGTGAATAAGTTCAAGTAGTAACATAAACATAAATGACTGGCTTAAAATGAATTATTTGAGCCATAAAAAATAATTTAATTTAAAAATAGCCATATAATAATGATAACAATAACTTGCAACCCACCCAAGCCTTCTCCAAAGCCTAAAGCTACCCTAGCAAAGAGAAGAGTGAAAAAAGAGTGGCTAATGAAAGGGGTGATGAAGAGAGTGAAAGACCAGGTGGCCACTGCAAGAAAGAGTATCTTTTTTCCACTGTACTTCTTAGGAGCACTACCCCCTATCAACTTGAAAATGTTAGAATTTTCATTGAACACTCAAATCAACTAAATGAATTCACACTACAAATTGATGTAGAGATTAATAAATAAAACTTGTGTGTTGAGTTGGGTTGAGTTTTATTATAATTCATGTTACAGCAGTTTGCAATAAAATTTAATATTAATGAAACTCTCATCAGCCATCACAAAGGCTTTTTGATAATATATATATTCTAGTGTACAGTGGTATGCAACATGATTGTATTACAAAAAATGTTACCATGCTACTGAGGTAGCCAATAGAAAATGCACTTAAAATCCATCCTTGGTCATGCAGATTCCAATTAAAGTGTGAACTCATTTGGATAATGGCAATGGGCATGATTACACGGTCAGCACTGTTGATGAAGTTAGCCATAGAACACAGGCCAATAATGTTTGAAGTTTTTGTAAACTTTGACATTTTAATCGTGCTTTTAGGCGACTGTCAATTTATCCTTGGACGTTTTAAGTTACATATGTACAAACATCCTACAACTGGTTTTAAAAGAAAAGCTAATTTTTTTCAAAATCATAAAATTTTTAATTTGATATAGTGAAATTCCACAAGCTTCAACTTTTAGTAATAAAGCAAAGAAATTTATGGGGCTTTGAACTTTCCAAATCACTAAAATAAACGTATACAAAAACACTAAGTAGTTGCTAATCACAATCACTAAAAGTTATTTAACAACCTATTTAAAAAAATTTATTTAAAATAATTTTTATCAGCAATCATATCATTGAAATGTTCAATTTAGATAACAATATTTTTTTAGTGAATTAAATTTATAGCTTTGTTATATGACAATATTCAATTAAACATCGAGTCTTTTTAAAATAACTTATTAAATAAAAGATAACATCTTGGTTCATAAATAAAATAACTAACTGAATATATTTTTGCAAATGTTGGCACATTTTTTCAGGAAAATGAATCATGAATTTATTTTGAATATTTTCTATAATCTCTATTAAATCAAATTTTTTTTACAGTCTTTGTTAGATCAAGTCCAGACGTACGCTGGAAATGGTACAAAACACGAAAAACAATCGAACAAATTTTTTTTTTAATTTACAGGAACTGAATGTTATCAGACATAAAAGTCAACATTGGACATACAACAAACAGCGAAAAAAATAGTGAGAACAAATTTTCAAATTAAAAACAATGAACAATGAGTGTTATAAGCCTATTGAGTATTGAGAACACGAGGGAAGAATGTTCTGTCATGGTAAGAAGAACAGAAGTCTTTTTTAAATCAAGTCCAGACAAATGTTGGAAAAGGTAGAGCACTTGAAAATAAATAATTTGATAAAAAACTGAAGTATTACCATAATTTTATTTATATTGTGGCTATTTTGATAAATATTCAATGTATAAAAAATTATCAATTTTTTATTTATGGTTTATGGTTGGTGATCTAAAGCACAGTTGAACTTAAATTCCGAACCAAACATATCTAGGATCAGAAAATAAATATTAATTGTAAATCAGTTGAATGTTTTGTATAACTTATTGTTTGAAGACACTTTGTTTAGAAATAACTTGGAAATGTGAAAAAAAGAGCTTAACAGGATGCCTTTTTTAAAAAAAAGTTTGTCCATCTACAATATGATAGGTTCCTACCTAGTTAATACATTAAAAAAGTCTTTTAGCGATGGTTCAAAAAAGCTCAGAAAAAACGCTGTTTTATTTGCTGGGCTACTAGGCGACGAATCCGTGTAAAACATGTTTTTCTAGATTTGTTACAAATCTCGAAATAAAATCGAAAAACAAGAGTTGTGAGAAAACAAAGAAATTAACAGAAAAAGAGGACTAGCAGTATTACTCTTATTCTTACATTCAAAATAATAAAACAATGTAACTTTTGTTTGACTACCTTCGCGTGACGATATTTATTCTCTTCTACACTAATTTATTCTACATCAATATTTCAAGCCACCTTTCACCTAGCGAATAGGAATTATATTTTAATTTTTAAATTGCTCATTTTCTCAATTTCTTATATAAAGAGTTTTTTCTCTCTTGTTTTTTTACAAAACATTGAAAGGACCGCGGCTGAATTTTCTTTCAAAACATGCAAGTTACGAATTACTGGTTGAGTAAGTCGAGAAAAGATGCTGGAACAGCGTCGTGGTTGACACTTTCATTCCTGCGTATATTTCAAATGAACAAATGGCAAAGAAGAAGGCAATGCTTTGAGTCGTTTGGAAAGTGGAAGAATATAACTTTAAAGTGAAGAAAACAGTGGATTCTTTTATTTTATCTGACAATTATTGTTTATTTTTTTAAATTTTGTTAAAAAAAGTTTGAAAAAATTAATAGCATTGAAAATGCAAAAGTTGATTGCCGATTCAGCTCTAATGGGTTCTTTACCTAGACTTAGCCAATCACATTCAGACAAACACTGAAATGGTTACAAAGCGTGTTACTTCTCTACTTTGTTTTCGGAAGCTCTTAAACCCCTATTCAAACAGTTTCTAGCAGAATGCTTTTGAACAGTGTTTAATCAGTGATGTAAAAGTTTTTTTGGTTAGATTATCTCAGCTTTAAAAAGATGAGCTCCGAAAGGAGATAAGAAGGTAGCGAAGCGAGCAATGGTGCTAGAAAAAGAGCTGTTATGATCGTGGAGTGAATATTTAATGAAGCTGTAATAAAAATTTTCAAACATTGTCATCCCTCAGAGGCGTTGAGGGTGTTAGGACGTTCATAAACACTTCCTCACACACAATTATGAACACACAGTCTATTTTTTTTAATTTAAAAAAAAAACGGAAAAATTTATGTGTCGATAAAGCCAAAAGAACCAACGCATGCTAGTCATTTAAACACAATTAACTTTGGTCGCCTTGGTCTTTTGGCAATTAGACATCATTTCGTACCTCTACAATCGGAGTTATGTGCAAACGTGTATGGTAGATATAGTGAGGGAGGTAATCTAAGAAGCCTGAAAAGATGAATGGGATTCTTTGATATCAAGGACTACAAGTTGGAGAAGAAGCTAATGATATAATGCTCGGACACAATTTTTGAATGGTTTTACTGAATGAGTTATGTGTAATACTACCACCACGAAACGTCCATTTGTGGTTCTATTAAATATTCATTGCTCGTGGATTCATTCAAACTTCCTTATTTTGACTATACTTATTCTTCATTGTAATTTTATCACTGCTCGCTTACAGGAGCACATTTCAAAGTACGCATAAATGATTTCACCTTTCAAGTTTAGTTCACCAGCCCATTTGAAGTGTTTTCATTTTGTTTTATTACAGTGGAACGGATTTTTTTAATTCGGGGTTTTTTCTGCGTGTTTTTACGTTTGCTTCAAGGAAGTCGATGCTAAAACGTCTTTCATGGTCAACAAATTATTGAGACCTTCGCGGCACCTTTTGAGCCGTCACTCGGTTCGCTTCGTGTCAAATAGACCCAATATGATTCTTCTTGCGTAAGTTACTGACTTTTTTTGCCGCAATGCCTCACGCTCGATTGGAATAAATGAAATGAAAAACATCAAGTGAAACGTCAAATAGGCAATGAGAAGGCAGAGAGGCTTGTAATTG
Organism: Branchellion lobata; assembly: GCA_947562095.1. Taxonomy (NCBI): domain Eukaryota; kingdom Metazoa; phylum Annelida; class Clitellata; order Hirudinida; family Piscicolidae; genus Branchellion; species Branchellion lobata. Next base: position 11,451,356 of record OX387248.1, on the reverse strand, counting down.
TGTGGTGTGCGAGTGAAATGCAACCGTTCTTTTCAATGTTGTTTTCTTCTTTTAAAATTCTTAGAAAGCAATTTTTTTCAAAAATAATGAATGGTTGTTATTTATTAAAATGCTCGTTTAATTTAAATTGGGTTTATTTTTGTAAAAACTTACATTCTGATATAATATGATCTAATCTAATCAAGACATTTGTAACGCGCCCTTTAGCACTATGTTCGAAAGCGTTCCCATGAGAGCGGTTTTACTCGCAATCAACTTTTCATCATTCATCCATTCAACTTATAAGCATTTTATACCAATATCTACTACCGTTAATTATGCAATTTTTTTGAAAACAACAGTGAGACTTCGACTGACGCCAAAACGCCGAGGAATGGCAAGATATTTGCCTCAGAGTGTCTGTATGATGACTGTGGAGGTATTTGAGAAGGCCATGTTACGAGGATTCGAAGAAAATTGATTAAAAATATTCGAACTGAGTTCAAATTCGAACGAAGCAGTGTTGTAGTTATGAATAGTGAAAATAATTGGAAAAATTAAAAAAATAAATACACTTTTCTGCTTAGCTCGAGGCTATATAAGTCTTTGCAGCGCATTTGTCGGTCAGTTAACTCCGCTAGCAGGAGCATATCGATCGCACTGGAATTGCGCATTGGAATGCCTTGTATTGGAGCTTTTATGGACGTTTGGTTGAACTAATTTGTAAGCTCCCTCCTACCACGTCAGTCTTGCGGGTGAAGGTTTGAATAACTGTGAAATAATAAAACTTTAATTTTAACACAGATTTTTATCTATTTTGAGGTTTTCCGAATTAATCTTTTTCTTATGATCAGTGCATGATCCATCAATACCTCTGACAATGGGAATGAATAGAGAAGGTTCCATTGTCGTAATATGGGCCTATCAGACCACGCTTGTTTATTAAATCCTTCAGAGTATGAATAACAACTATGAGCTCAGAACAGTTGTATTGCGAAAGAGTGAATATTTCGAAGTATTTCTCTGTATAAGAACGGTGAGTGAAACGAAAAATGAACTCATTTTATCGACATAACTTATGGCTGTTGTGTGTTGAAACATAAAATATAATTTCTAACAAATTAAAAAAAAGATACAAGCAACAAACAAAACAAAAAAAACAACTAACCAAAAACTACATAAACTAAAAAAACAGCGCAACATCACGAAAAGGAAGACAAAAAGACGAAAAATAACAGCAACAAAAAGAGGAAAGCCAGCGATAAACAACCATAAAAACCACAATTGGATGCTTCTGTGCAGAATTTTTGAATTATGAAAACAGATTTGTGAGCTGAACAGGTTCAAAACTGAAATTCTAAACTTTGAAGGCTCCGCAACAGACTGCCGTTTTCCCTCCAACAGCCAATCATTCCTACCAACTTCTCCCATGTATAAATACAAGAATAATTTATCAATGCACAACCAACAGCTGTAGAACATTCTTAAAAGCCAAATGACATATACATACATGATATATACCATTATTAGGCTCACTTATAAGCTCCATAATAACAATAATTAAATTAAATTTTTTATGTTTATTACACTTTGTGACGCTACGAAATGCAAATGTGGGGGTCGTTAAACTAAAGCCTTAAGCAGAAGCGAAAGTAAGTTTAAAGTTACGCATACAAATCACATCTGATAAAAGATTCACGAAACGCAATCCTAGTCATTTGGTAAGTGAAAATAAACAGGATTGCAGAAGATTCAAAAAATCGTTGAAAATGGATACAGAAGTGGCTACAAGAAGGATACAATGACCGCTAATGACGGGCACGAAGCACTGAAAGGATCAAATACGTGAGCATGTAATAAAGGGTGACTACCAAGACGCAAGGCGACCGCAGGGACATGGAGGGATATGGTGGTAGGAAGAGAAGGTGGAAGAGAAAGGAACGAAATGAAAAATTTTCCAATGCTATTGGAAGCAGCAACAATGGCACAAAGCGCCATAACCACAAAGAGGCGGATGCGGTGCAATGCAATAAGACTCATGCAAAACTTCATCGGAATAATTCTCGCTCTCATCTCCTTCGTCGTCGTTGTCGTCATCGTCGTTGTCTTCATCACCACCATCGTCACCATCAACATCATCATCATTCATTATTTCCTTCTTTATCACCTTCGTTTCGGAATGATCACACTCACTGTCTTCATCATCACCATTCTCCCAATCATCATTCTCAACATCACAACTATCCCTCCCATCCTCCTTTTCATCATCACATTCACCACTACCATCACCATGGACCACATGATTACGTTGATCCTAATTTCAATAGCTTCTCAAAAGATCTGCAGTACATTATCTCCCAAGACAACCTCCACCTCAAACACATCCCTTTCTCCACCACACCCACGCCTACATCTCTTTTCTATTCCAACAACCTTCCCCTCATCTGCTGGTTGTACATCTCCCCAGTGATCCTGTTGCTAGGTGTACTTGGTAACGTATTGGTGATGGCAGTGGTGTCAAGGAGAGCCTTCCAGCACACCACCACCCAGATCTTCCTCTCATCTCTCGCCTTCTTCGACTCCCTCGCCCTCGTCTCTAGGATCTTGCCCCAATTCATTAGGAGTCAGTCCAACGCCTCCCAAACCACCACCCCTTCCTCTGCAGCTTGCAAACTCGAAACCTTCTGCGGCTACAGTAGCAGCGACGTGGCTATCTGGCTGCTGGTCTCTTTCACCATCGACCGCCTCTTAGCTGTGCGAATGCCCTTACGCAGAAGGAGCTTCTGTCACGTCAGCACTTCCAAGCTGCTACTTCTCCTGCTCCTCCTTGCAGCTTGCTTTAAGAACGCACACGTCTTCTGGACCAGAGGCGCTATTCAGCAAGTTTCTGAGAAAGAACAAGAAGGGAATTCGATGGAGTGGATCCAGCATGGGAAGGACCGTTTGAGGGTGGTTGCCATTGAGAAGAACGCTTCAAAGACTCACGTACAGTACACCACGCCTGAAAACAATACGGGTTCTGATAGGCTCACTTCGAAGATGAAAGATTCTTACAATAAATCAACCCAGAAAAGAGTCCGTGAAGAGGAATTTGATAAGAAGAAAGTGAAAGAGTTGAGTGAGAGGAGCAACAAAGTAGTGCGTAATGACGATGTCGAAAGACGAACTCTGATTGCAAAGGCCGTGAATAATACGAAGGGACCTGAACATAAACACAAAACGAAAGATATTTTTGCCTCAATAAGTGGGAAAACCAAGCCATCAGCAACATCAAAAACATCAACAATATCAATAACCACAACAACTTCTCTAACAAAAAATTTCATAACAAAAAGCAACTTCACAGCAACAACAGAAACAGAAACATCAGCAGCATCACTGACGTGCGAGCGTTTGCGCAAGTTCGCCTACTACGAGGATGAGGTGAGGCCTTGGTTGGCCTTCACCACAGTCACCCTGCTGCCAACGCTTCTCATTATCTTTTCGAACGTCGTCATCATCACCACCCTAGCAACCCGTTTCCGAGACGTTGGCATGAAAAGCATGGGTGTAACGTCAAAGTCGTTGTTGTCAAGGACAAGTCTTGCCAGGTACGGTGCTCTTGGCAACTATGACCTCAGAAGACACACCACCTGCGAGCTGACGAGGGAGGTGGTTGTCAGTGCACCCCTCAACAGGTTCTCAACTGCTCACCACTCTCTCATCCCACTTTCATCGACATCTCTGCGGGCTTCAACCACAAAGAAGACAACAAAACCAACAACAAAAACAGGCATGCACCCACCAAAGACTCTCATGGTTACTCCAAACAAAACTCTCATTCTCCTCACTACACCCTCAACACTTACTTCACCCTCATCACCTCCAACCCCCTCATCACACATTTCATTGGCACCAACTAATTTGTCACATAAAACACCAACATTGAAGGAAACAACAATAGCAACAACATCAACAGAAATAGCAACAACATCAACAGAAACAGCAACAACAGCAACAGAAACAGCAACAACAGCAACAGAAATAGCAACAACATCAACAGAAATAGCAACAACATCAACAGAAATAGCAACAACAGCAACAGAAACAGCAACAACAGCAACAGAAACAGCAACAACAGCAACAGAAATAGCAACAACATCAACAGAAATAGCAACAACATCAACAGAAACAGCAACAACATCAACAGAAATAGCAACAACAGCAACAGAACCCATAAAAGAACAGCCGAACAAATCCAGCTTAATTCTTTTAGGGAGCCATGGCAGCGACATATCGATTTACAGGCACGAACACACCGATAGCAGTAGTGGTGGTTATGAAGCAATCCCGAGTAATGATGACTTTAAGGTTGTCACCACGGGCAACTATAGCAATACTCTAGAATGTGAAAAAGGCGAAGCTCACAAAGGGGCTTTGAAAGCCAGCTGCAGGAAAAACAAAAGCGCAATAGGACTTTATGGCTCAAACAACCTCAGTCGCAGCACCATTTCAGACATCGTCAGTCTCAGCAAGTGCCAGGGAAGCCTGTGGAAGAGCAAAAGACATGTCAAGAAAGATTCTCGAGAACTCCAGAGGAGCCACGGCATTACCGGCACCACCCTTATGTGCCTGGGAGTGTCTCTGGTGTTCGTGGTATGCGTGGCACCCAGCATCATCCTTACCATCGGCAGACGTCAGTGGTTGCAGCAGTCTGAGGAGGCTTACATCGTGGCCAAATGCATCAGCAACCAGCTGTCGATGATCAACCACGCTTCAAGCTTCTTGCTCTACTGCCTCACGGGACAGCGTTTCAGGAGGGAGTTGAGAGCCATGGTTCTGCAGGCTTTATCTCCCTGCAGACCGCCCCACCGTCTGTGACTCCTTCCGCACCTCTCGCTGTTGTGCTCTTGAAACTTTCCTCCACTAGCGCTTTGCTGTAGTAGTCGTCCTTGTATTGTGGCATGAATTGATCTGTTGGACTCCATTTTCTGTCCAACATTTTTCCGGTAGGCTCATTTGAAAGTAAACTTATGTTTACTAACTCCATCCAGTCATGGACAGATTTACTGTATAGGGCTATTTTTTGTTGAATAAAAATAAGTACGACGTGTGAGTGGTTCCATTGATGAAAAATGCGTTTAAAAGCGATTTGATTTTCAACTTTTGGAGGTTTTTAGAAAATACAATGAATGTTGTCTAAATAGGTTACTTACCAATCAAAGAGAATGAATTAGGAAGATAAAATGCGCCTCGGTGGGTGCTATCTCATTGAAGATAAGGCACACAAACGTGCCTTTTATTGCCATTTTTATTCATCGGTTTTTAACTTTTCTCAATTTTTTTTACATTAAAAAAATTGAAACATAAAACGTCCCAAACCGCGTGATCTCAATTAGGCCTATTGAAATTCTTTATCACCAAAGACCTCCGTGTTTTTGAAGCGGAAAAAATTTAATTATTTAAATCGAAAATGAAAATTGAAACTAATTCACATTAATCATAAAAATTGTGCAAGATGTATAGTAGCGCCAGAGGGCGCAAGAAAACTCACTACAAGGTGATCATTCATTGCGCTTTGTTATTTTGAGCTTTGTCGAATAAATAAAATAGAAGAGCAACAAAGTACACACAAAGGACAGAAAAGGCTACATTTGTGTGTTTCAGGCATGCAGAAATTTCTAATTTATTTATGTCTCTGGAATTTTTCGTGTCCGTACATCAAAGCTTTTTTAGCACTCGTCTTACAAGTTGGCAAAAAATTACCATAAAAAAGTGAAATTTATGTATTTAAACATTTATTGAACATTTATATCGAGTAAAAGTGAAAATTCAGATGAATATGACATTTATTTGAAAGCTTGGCGTACTAGTAAAGCAATTAAAGGCGGTATTTTAAGGCTTCGATTACGGCAAGGAACTAAGGAGCACAAACCAAGCCTCATTGGCGTGACTGAGTGGTTTAACACAAAGCTTATATGCTTGCGTACGTACATGTGACCTTCAAGCCGTGGATTTGAAGTTATTAAGTTTAACTTCATTGATTACTTACTTTTCTTCGTAAAGAAAATTATTATTTTTTGAAAAAAAATTGAAAAAAAAAAAGATTTAAAAAAAAGTGAATTTAATATTACAATTAAAGCTTCAAAAACTTCATCAATCGTCACCTAGTGAGCTTATAACATCCTCCATCATCCAACTTTCAAAAAGTTTAAAACTCCACCATACTCTCCATTGGATCCTTCCACAAGTTGAAATAACCACCTAAATCTTCAGAATTGCTAAGACAATTCCACCTGTAACGAAATAAAATATGAAGTAGTAACGGAAAAAATATGAGCCATGAGTTGATTTTGTTCGAAAAGTCATGTTTTCATAATTTAATTTTCCTGAGAAGTAATTTTTCAATGTCTTTTTCACGTTGTTCCGGTATAATTTTCTTCTTCAAAACACCGCTTTCGTTAAAAAGTATTTTAAACTCCCCTCTGTCACGTGGCATTTCCTCCGTACGTCGAATACTGCATCCCCAAAGAATAAAAAGCGGTTGGAAGCTTTGTACATTGTGCCTTCTTCAAGATTTTTGAAAACACTTTTTTTTTCATTCTATTATTGTAAATAATTTTCACATGACTTTTCAGCTGAAATTATAATGAATAAACAATGTTGTAGTTGTACTCGAACATTTGAAAAAAAATTTCACAAGCAAACCTTGAAGTGAAACGAACTCGACATTCGTCGTCAAGCCCAGCTGTTGTTCAATTGCTCACTGATGTTGACGTTGGTGATTGGCAGTTGGCGGTCAGTGTTGCACACGTGGTTTGGAGTTTTTATTCAGTCGCCAGAGGCCAGGCTTCTTTTTACTTCATCCTTTTTCTTATCTTTCATTTTTTTTCTTTTTCTCGTTCTTTTCTTTTTTTAATTGTTTAGATCTTTTTTTTCATTTTTTTCATCTTTTTTTCCTTATGCATCAAGGTGGGCTTTAATAGCGCGTAAAAAGCTCAAAGTTGTTAATATAATCTAATCAAATCATTTTAGTATGTTCTCTTACGAACTCTTCAAATAGTGAAGTTTTGAGAGTTCAACGAAAACGAAGTAAAGATGGGGTCTGACTAAAAGAACCCTTTTGAATTTTTCGGAAGAAGCTGCAAAGTTTGTTATATTTTAAAAGCAACAGTAACTTCAAAGATAATGAAGAATATAAATAAGGCAACTTTTAATATCTTCTCGTGGCCACAAGCTGTTACATGCAGTATACGTCTGAGTTTTTCACCATGTATGCGTAAGTTTGTACTCATGTATGTGTGAGTTTGGTCCCATGTATGTGGGGATTTGGGCCCATGTATGTGAGTTTGAATTTTTTGATGTTGAAAACAATTAGGACAATTTTTGAGTTGAACTAATTTTAAATATCAACTTTAAAAAAAACTTTTTAGATGAATAAATATCGACTTTTTTGCATCCAACTCATAAAAACCCAACAAATACACATACATGTACAAATCTCTATACACACACACACACACACACACACACACACACACACACACACACACACACACACACACACACACACACACACACACACACACACACACACACACACACACACACACACACACACACACACACACACACACACACACACACACACACACACACACACACACACACACACACACACACACACACACACACACACACACACACACACACACACACACACACACAAACACACACACACACACACACACACACACACACACACACACACACACACACACACACACACACACAAACACACACATATTGCTCAAACAGCAAGGAACAACGCCACGAGACTCAGTGAAAAGGAAGGAACGTGGGTGTCACTGTTCAAGAGGATCTGCACCGTTGCAACAACAACAATACAGTCGTAATAACAACAACACCGTTGCAACAACAACAACACCGTCGTAACAACAACAACACCGTCGTAAAAACAACAACACCGTCGTAACAACAACACCGTCGTAACAACAACAGCACCGTCGTAACAACAACAACACCGTCGTAACAACAACAACAACACCGTCGTAACAAAAACAACAACAACACCGTCGTAACAACAACAACAATAACATCGTCGTAACAACAACAACAACACCGTCGTAACAACAACAACAACACCGTCGTAACAACAACAACAACACCGTCGTAACAACCACAACACCGTCGTAACAACAACAACAACACTGTCGTAACAACAACAACAACAACACCGTCGTAACAAAAACAACAACAACACCATCGTAACAACAACAACAACGTCGTTACAACAACAACAACAACCAAATCATGACGTTAGTGGCCGATGCAAGTAACTGCTTTGTGCAACTCTGTGTTCCGCTGCAGCAGCAGTGATTTTGTGTTAGCAAAGTGAAGACAGTCACAAACCACCAAAACACACAGTTACCATTTAAAAAACCTACGCATAACATCAAAAATACCTACGCGTATAAGCAAACACTGTGATACCCACAATCAAACAAACCCGCACATACAATAAAACACACGCACACCAGCACCCAGAGAAACTCACACATACCTTCAAAGGTACCTTACAAATTGTTCGATGGGGATGAAGACATTGTGATGACAGTGGGCGGGCCGAAGAAGAGAAGAAAGATGATTGGCTGCTGCTAACTTATAACTTGTCGGTGTGGAACTTCTCCTCGCTTGATGAACTCACATTTTGCACGTGGGAAGCAATCCTTATTAATTAATTGTTTAAGTGATGGCCTAATTGTTCAATTAAAAACTCTGATTGTCTGGAGGTTTGACGTATTAGGGTCTATACTGCAAGTTACGCCACTGTGACCAGACTGGCTTCAGAGATGATCACGATGATTGAGGAATCCATTGAAGCAGCGGAAGAAGAAAAGCTTCGTCTCAAAACCAAAACCAAAGATTGCAAAATCATCGTGAGTTATCAAGAACGAAAAGAGGAAGTGAAAAAAGAATTGGAAGAGAAAGAAGAAAATGAAAGAGAAGGAGGAAAACTGTTTGAAATTGGAAAAGGTTTGTTACTCGAAAAGCAGATTTTCAAAAAGAAAATATCTTTTGAAAGGATCCCATTGAGGAGGGAGTTTACGAAGAACTCGGAAGGAGAGGTGAGCAAGAAGAAAGTGGTGAGGATTACCAAGAAGAAGGGTGCTGAAGGAAGGAAGGACAGTGCGGTAAGGGAAGGAGTTGACAGCAACAATGCAAAGATCATAAAAGTTTTAAAACTGAGTGACCAAAGCAACAGCCACAAACAAGTTGAATACGTGGATTCCGTTGCCAACAACAAGCCTTCAAAAAAGTCACCGCAGCAAATTGATCCACAACCGAAGCCATACTCCGCATTGTCTCCGTCCCTACCCCTATCTTCATCGTCTTCATCATCTTCTTTATCAACAAAATTCTCACTATCATCATCATTATCCACTTCTTTCGTTTCTTCCTCTTCATGCTCCTTCTCTTCATCAACAACAACAACGACAACCACATCACCACCACAACCATCATCATCGTCGTCATCATTGTCATCATCAGTAGAAAAGGCACAAGTCAAGTGCAGCAGCTTCAGACAGGTGCTTGAGAATGTCGCTACACCACCACCTCGCAGTGGACTGCAAACAGATCAATACTCGAGATGTCCTTCTACCAACAACCAACCATCCACCAACAGCCACCCATCTAACAACAAACATATACCAAACAGCTGCCAGCCACCAGCTTACATTCATTCTTCAATCAAAAACCATCCATCAAAAACGAAACCACCAGCAGCTACGGTTATTGTGAAGCATCTGCAACAACAGCCACAACAGCGATTGCAACAACATCAGCAACAACGATTGCAACAACAACAACAACACCAGCAACAACAGCAAAAAGGCTGGGCTGACAAGACACACATTTCTTCAAACTTTGCCAAAAAACTCCACTGCAACAACTACCTCGACAACTTCAATTCTTTTTCTCATCCTTTCAAGCACTCTCCATCCACCCACAACAGCAATCAACAACCTAGCAGCAGTTCTATCCGCAGTCGTTTAACCAATGACCACTCAGCCAATCATCCATCCTTTCACGCTTCCAACCTTTTTCCCATCAATCCATCCAATCAACTTTCCAGCCTTTCAGCCATCCAACCATCCAACCATCAGACCATCCAATCATTCAACCATCCCTCCAAACACCCGTCCAATTCTTCCTCCAACCACACAGCCATCCGGCCTCCCATTCAGACATTTAGTCACTCGGCAAGCCACTTCATGAAGAAGAAGCGCAGAAGAGTGATAACGAGTGAGCAGCGCAGGGCAGCAAACGTCAGGGAACGCAGGCGGATGAGCCACCTGAACGAAGCCTTCGATGGCCTCAAGAAGAGGGTGCGTGCCCATCCTCCTATCGGAGTTTTTGTTTCGTTTCTTTATTCGAGGGGTGGAGTTTAGATGTATTGGTGGGTGGAGTTTAGATGTATTGGTGGGTGGAGTTTAGATGTATTGGTGGGTGGAGTTTAGATGTATTGGTGGGTGGAGTTTAGATGTATTGGTGGGTGGAGTTTAGATGTTTTGGTGGGTGGAGTTTAGATGTATTGGTGGGTGGAGTTTAGATGTATTGGTGGGTGGAGTTTAGATGTATTGGTGGGTAGAATGTGGATATACTTGTTTGGTGGAGTGTTATGTATTTATGTATTTATGTATTATGGATACCTTTGGGTATAAACAATTCTTTTTGAGACGAAGACAGAGATAGGATGAGATATGCGTAGAATAAGAGTAGAAGCGAAGTGGAAAAGAAGCGGTCTTGAGGTGAGAATAAGAGAGGATCCGTTTTAACTGAAGTTTGAACATTGAATGAAAGCAATTGAAAACTTCAAGAGCTTCGAATGCACTTTCGCAGGTTCCGACGTTTGCATACGAGAAGAAGCTGTCCCGCATTGAAACGCTCAAGTTGGCCGCCACCTACATCTCCTTCATGGCCCAGCTGCTGCACTCGCTGGACGCTGCAGGTGGTCGCTGTGGCTGTTGTTGCTATTATTATTGTTGTTATTTTTGCCGTTGTTGTTTTTTTGCTGTTGACATTGCTGTTGTAGTTGGTTTCATTGTTGTTGCTTTCGGAAGCTAGCAAATGGATTAGCTGCATCTTTTTTTATTTTTTAGTGGCCTCGAAACTCTACGGGGTTAATGCCACTATATTAATATTCGTTTTCGTATTGTATTGTATTGTATTTTCATGGAAGGTTCATGCTTGCATGCACCAGAGATTCGCAATTGTGGGGTACAATTTTGTATACTCTTGCGTGGTGAGGCAAGACATGAAATGCTTTCAAGGTTGTTTCCAAAAGTTTTTACATGTTTCTTGATATGAGTAACCTCAGTTGGAAACTTTTTTGTATATTGTGTTTCATGCTCGATGGAGGCAATGACAAGCAATCACATCCTGCACAGACGGCAGAGCCATGAGTGGTATGCCCACACACCCCTCCACCCCCCTCTTCTACGACGTCCCCCGTATGCCAATGCACCCACTCTACAACAACTACTACAACAATGAGTTGCAACAGCAAGAGTTCGTCCTGGCCAATGACGAAAACGACCAAGTTTGAGAGGCGCCCTCGAATGGTTCACAATAACTGACATAGCTGCTCTCATTGTATCGATGCCTATTGATGATCCTCCAATCAGGACACAGCCAGAGGCACATCTGGCTCATGCTTTCAACAGAATTCACATTGTTTGCCCATCGGAGCTTTCACCGTCTGATGCTCACGACCAGTCCATTCCATCTCCATTAGCACTTTCGCGCAGAGCATCCAATGATATTCACAACCACCTTATTTATTTTAAAAATTTATGTTTTCATAGCGCTTATACGAATTGATTTAAAACTATTTTATTTTCTTCGTCTTCATGATCACCAATGGTAACACATGTTGGGGTCGATGTGAATTGAAGGGTAGTCCAATGACTAACAAGCTAGTAACGAGGATGATAATTATGATGATGCATAATATAGAATTTACAGTAAACTTTATATATACTGTTTTGTTTTGGCATAATTAACATTTCTCTTATTAGTTTAAATTTTATTCTTCGTCGATTCTGCATAGTTTACGTTTTCTCCATAACCTTTAGATTCAAGTTTAACTTCCTTTAATTTTCTATCACCGACACTGCATCGATCCCTTTCAAATAAAGCTAAACGTTTGTGACTGAACGAGTTTTCGATTTTAAATTTTTTATAAAAAATACTTCTTTGTCCATAAAGACATTTCTCACTCAACCATCCAGCCACTCATTTACTTTTTTATTATTTTAATTTAAAATATCGCAAGAGTGAAAAGCAATAAGGAATTGTGTGGATCTTTCAATATCGCCACCTAATCTGCTTAGGAGGTCAAATGTCGTGTGACCGACTATCCACAGCTATATACAGGAATAATTGCAAAAATAAAATTGTTCAACACAAAAATACAAAAATCACAAACACGTGTTTATATTTTAGTTTTATTTTATATTCCTTTTATTTAAGATATGATTAAGAGTAATTTTATCTTCTAAAATATTAGAATAAATCAGTTACAAAACTCTATAATGTTCAGAAAGTTGTTTATTTTTTATTCTGAAAAATTACTTCAAATTTCGATTAGATTAGATTGACAACTTTTTCTAATATAACTCGTTTCGATTTTTAGTTCTACCTTCGAGTGGATTTTCTAGCGTTTTAACGTTGTCAAATCGAACAAAAGCCAATGAAATAAATTTATAAAAATTAATGGTCAATCAAAAATGAATAACTCGTCGATCATCGGAATTAGCGTATTATCAGCAATTTTTTTTGGTGCATTGATCACCTTAGTCGTGATTTTGCGTAAACGACTGCGCACGTCTCTGAAACTCATCAGCAGCCAGTGCAACAGAGGGTGTGTGCTTTTGCATTTTTTGGGTGCAATGTTTTTTCAGTTATTTTCAAATCAAGATGATCAATCACTTCAGCTCGATGGGAGTTTTGATGGAAACGTGTTGTGATGAAGATGAGAGTGGCCATATCAATTATGCTCTTGATGATCATATCTACCACGACGAACTCTGGACATCTAATGTTGTGTACGTCTTTTTGTTTAAAAATTGAAAAATTATAGAGTTTTGATTAAACTACAAAATATCTAATTCATTGCATTTATAGACATGCTATTTGTTTCAAAATCTCTCCAATCCACAGGGAACTTCTTCCTCATTGCATGGGTATTTTGAAGACTTCTCAACTTCTGACTGATCAGGTGATCCAGGCAGTTCTTGCCACAGAGCCCTCAGGAGAAGCTGCAGCGAAGCTGGCTGGAGCGGGTCATCTCATTGCATCTCATGTAGATGCTGTTGTTAAGGCAATGTACCCTCCTCTGGACCTCAATGTACTCGAAACATGGTTTGTGTGGTTGTAAGGACTACTTTTTCAAGAATTTATTTTTTTTAAATTAATATAATTCAAAAGTATACTTTCAATCATTTCAATATACCACTTTAACCCCTACCACCTGATGCAGCTGTTGCACTCTGGTGTTGTCAGTGAGCAGTATGGTAGTTGTGAGCAGGCACCTAGCATCTCATGACCTCAAGCCTCTTCTTCATGATCTCTACCATCACCTCAAGGTCAGTGGTGCCTTGTAGAAAAGAGATGGGTGGTGGCCCAAAAATGACATTTCAGAAAGCAAAATTTTTAATTTCGGTCAAAAAAATCAAATCAAATTAATTTTCCAGTTCATGAAATTGAAAAGAGGGGAGAGGGAACAATTAGCATCGTCTTCATGCTTGCCATCCTCACCACCACCGGCTTCCCATGGTCCCCCCTCCAAAAAGATCAAAAGTACCTTCCGAGCAGCTAAGGATGACAATGATGATGAATTGATCATTCTTGATGGCACCAAGAGCAAATTCGATAGAGAAGCATTCAAGACAGAAAAGGCTAGCAGAATGACATTCAAGCAGCCGGGTGTGACGACTTTCTGACTCCATCAACTTCATCACTGATTGAATCGTGGCTGCTGTAACTTGTATGCTGTTAGTGACGATAAGCGTGAATGTAATTGTTTCGTACCATAGTTTATAACTTAGACTGGGAAGGAATGAAGCAGTCGGACGATCATTCCATTGTGGTTTTCTCTAAACCACAGGCAGTTGTTGCTTGCATTGTTCCAGTGCAACAGACGCTAGTGCAAGCTTCATTGTTCAATCATTGCAACCCCGCTAAACCACCGTCATGCCGCAAAGGGGCTCGGAATAGGGTTTAACTTAAACGTTTGTTTATTTAGTTTTAATTCAATTTTATCAATGGCATATAGCTGCAGTAGCTTTATTAACACTGCACCGCGCACAAAGCACTCAATTCAGATTCTCAACTTCAGCCTCTATTTTCACTGTCAAACTCGTCTAACGATGTTCACCATCGACACGATTGTTGAGTAGTGGATGCTTCTAATCCATTCAATATTAACCATTTTATTTTTTTTTTACCTCCAAGATGTGTGTAATTGACATTAAGACAATTCTTTAAAAGTATTACTTTCGAGGCATGCAACGTCCGTGCCTCTGATGCTGGGTGCAGTCTCCTGTCGTCAACCGCCACTCGTGGCGGTTGCGCGGGAGGACGCGTCACACGCTGTTAACTTGTTGCCCTTTGAGCCTCAGTTGCACACAGCTTAAACCGCTTTGATTGTCGTTTTTGTGAAATTTTGAAATTCTGGGGTTTTATTTGTTATTTCGTTTAACACTTCGACACTTTGTGTAGCTTCTTATATAAAGTAGTCAGTCGAAATCCTTTCGTTGTGCTTGCAGAGGGAAGCAAGTTGAAATTCTATTTAACCTACGTGATTAAATAATTTTTAAATAATGATGATGATAATAATATTTTTTCTTTCAACGCCTTTCGTTCTTCTTTTTTTTTTTTCTCTTGGTTGAAGTTTGATTCCTTTTTGAACGTGCTTGCATCGCAGCCAATCCAATCAACATCAAATGTCATCTAGTATTTATTCGCTGATATTTTAATCTTAATTAATGATATTCTTCCATCGATTCTTCAAACCTCTCACAAAACCAACAAAACGTGCCTGAAATTATAATTTTAAATTCATTCTACGTTGTTTTCTACGTTTATATACAAAGTCCTTAGCAACTTCTACATCCACATCACACCATAGTGGCCATTACTTTCTTAAATTTATGCGCTAAAAAATCAACTTTTGCTTTCACATGAGCGTTTGTTTGTGTTATTGTTATGTTTTTGAATTTTAAATTTATGGTTTTTCCATTATTGCCTTGGCGTTTATTGCGATTTTTTTTATTTGTTATCGACCTTGTTATAGCTGGAAAGAAAGTTTTAAAAACGTGCCAATTTTAGAATATTTATACCACCAAAATGTATCTTGGTTTTCACAAAACTACTATCCCGAATCAGGGTACCTAAAACCGGAGTACTACGTCGAACAATGGTGCAGTCATCAAGACGTTGTTGACGACAGTTCCAAGGGGACTCAAGACCGCGGGAATCACACGAGAATGCCTCGTGAAGTCCTCAACAGACTCACGTGTTTCTGGAAAATCCTTTCCAATTCATCCACGTGTCTTCTCATTCCGTCCCCCTCCTCCTCATCCTCTTCATCACGTGCCTTATATTCCGTCGCTAACATTTTTTCGAGTTGTGACTCCTTTTCTTGCCTGTCTTGACCACCCTCAACCGGATTGTTGCCATTGTTGTTGCTACTGTTGCAACTTATGTTATTATGGCCTTTAACGGCTTTGTAGTAAGAGTTGTGCTTCAAGTAGTTGTTGTTGTTGTTCTGTGTGATGTTGTACCGTTTCAAAGCTGTCTTGTGTGGCGCTGTATTTTTGAGAATTCCTGGCTTCAAGTTTTCTGGAGACCTGTTCTTCATGCTTCTGAACTTGCGCACGCAATCTCCAATTCTTCTGCGTTGCCGTGTTGTGATGAAACACTTGAGATTATCTAGTCAAGTTTTCTTTTTCTCAATGAAAAAAATAAGAAATAAAGCAAGGAATCAAAACGACAAGAACTCACTGCTCCTCTTGGCCGACGAGAAGGGGTGAGGAAGAAAAATCTTGAGGTTCTCGTTCGATTGGTGACTTGGAACTCCGAACGAACTTCTGGCAGGGTCTGCTGTCTGCACTTGCTGCATTAGGAAGCTGCTGGTCGTTAGCGGTGTGGGCTGCCTGGCTGAGAAAAGTCACTTCCCGTGTAGGTGAGTGGGTGTGACCACCGAGAACAGTCGGTGTGTATTCGTTGTTGACAACTTTGAGTTCTTTGGGCGTTGAAGCGAATGGCTGCAGAAGAGAAAGTGATGAACTCATGATCGGTGTGAGGCTGGCCTCATGTTTGAAATCACTCTTCAACAGTGTTTGTTGAGGCGTAGATGCAGATAAGAGGCATTGTTCAGACAGCAGTTTGTTATAGTCATTTCTGAGAGCTTGCAACTGATCAAAAAGCTGGTCGTGTTTTTGCTGGATAGTGTGGTTCTCAGCCTCCAAACACTGCACCTTCAGCGCCATGTCTCCCACTTCTTGATGGCTTTGTGCCACCTCCACTCCCTTCTCCGCCAGTCTTCTGTCGGCCTCTTGCAAGTCCACACTGAACCGCTCTTCCACCACTCGCATATCGTTCTTCAGCTTTGAAATTGTTTGCCCACTGTTTCATAACTTTTCAGTAATAGGTTAAGAGTAGTAGTACTAGTGAGCGTTTTTGAACAACGTGGAATCAGCGCTATACAGTTGATTAGATTAGATAAGATAGGTTTTTCATAAATGAATTTTTAAGTTTAAAAAAAAGTTACTTAAAGGTTTATTTTTGTGAAAAAACGATGAAATTGTAGAAAATATAGACTACAACTTCGTCTGTTTGTTTTTTGAGGTGTTCTATCGTCTTCAGGTCAATTGACCTCACCTCAGACACCTGGTTGGGCAGACGCAATGAACTAAGATTTAAGTTTTTGTAAGTTATTAAAATAAAAAGATTTTTTGGAAAGCTTATTAATTTTATGCATTTTTTAAGAATTAGCTTAGTGTGTTAAAGGGAGTTTTTAACGGAGAAGATGTTAAAAGATGTTCAACATGAGTTAATAAAGACTATAAAAAAGAAAAGAAAATTATCATTTTTAAAGGAAACATACATGAGCGGTTTTAAAAAATCGCTTACCTTGCTGATGAGTTGGTTGGTAAGTTCTTCGCACTGCTTAGAGCTGCTGTCGAAACTGGCCTGCAGCTGTTGTAGCTCCTCTCTCAAGCACCCTTCCGTCGCTCTGCTTTGTCTGAGTGGGTTGGAAGAACTGAATGTTGAAAGTATCATGGAAAACCAATAGAGTCAGTTAATAGAAGAGAAGCAGTAGTAAGATATCAACTTGAGGTGGTGGGTGGTGTTTTGGAGCTGAAGCTTCAGCTGGCGAACCTCCTCATCACCGGTCTTCCCACTCCTCTCTTGCTCCTTCTGCAAGTCTTTCATGCTCCTCTTCAGAGCACTGCGCAATCGGGAGAGCATAATTCGAGTAACTATTCTGACTGGCGTTAATACACCATGAAAGCGGGTGATGTTGCAGTTGTGGCAACAGAAATTACCAAGTAATATCATGAGCAAGAACAGCGATAACACCAACCAAATCTCCTTGTACTGCTCCTGGTTCAGGTACTGCAATCTCATCACCTTCAACTTGGTTTTCACGTCATCTTCTTCGTCCAGGTCGTTATAATCATTTGGCCGCTGCAGTAAGGAATGGGTGAATTAAGTGAATGGTTGGATCAGATAAATAGTTGGAAAAGATGATTTGAAGAAGACCTACCTTGATTGGGTTGTTGGAATTTTCATTGTCGTTTTGCTGCTGTTTGCTGAAAAGTTTGTTACAAGCGTCTCTCACTTCGTAAATCTGAACAGCATTGAGTACTCTTGTCACAATGCCAACCACACACTCATCTCACGTTTACTTCACACCCATCTCCCGTTCACTTCACACCAATCTCACGACCATTCCGCACCAACAAAAAAATACCACCTCGTTTTTAAGGTTGGAGATTTCGAGGTCGTATGCGCTTACAACGCTCTTCTGTTTATCCTGCATGTCACTCAGTGCCGTTTTTAGGCGCCTGATCTGCAGTGCGGTTGTAAAATAATCGAAGTTTAGTTTTGGATTGAATTTTTGGTTGTCGCAATTGGTGATTTTTTTGTTGACTAGATGAGGAAAATAAAATTTATTTTCATCTGTTTTTTTTTTCATTTTACAAACCTCTGAATTTTTCTCAGCTGCAAGCTGCTTTAACTTATCGATTTCAGCCTCCTTGCTGCAAAGTTGCTTTTTGAGCGCCACGGTTTCCTGCTGCATCGTTTTCGTCTGCCCTTCCACCATTTTGTCGATTTGCCTCATCAACTCCTCCACCTGCCTTTCCCCGCTTGCATCTCTAAAGTCAAAAATTAAAAATGTTTATTGAATCAAATTCAAACAAACGTGAAAAATCTGTCATGAAAACTGATGGTTCGTTTCGAACAGCATGACGGAGCCTCATCCGACTAATTAGAACTGAACTGATTGGACTCACTTGGACTGTCGTTGCATCGTCTGCGCCACATTCAAATCATCCATCTCCTTGCCACACCTCAACGACAGTTGACCAAGTACACCGTTGACATGCCTTGTTTATGTTTACTTACAAATAAACAACACGCTGTTCCAAAGAACAACTATTCGTCTCATTTTCAGCCATTCTGACCAGCCCAGCAACTAGTGAACCTGTTTAAAAATCATTTATGTAGCGTTTCGCCGCTTAAAATCTCACTCGAATGATCAATCAAAGTGAGTGCTAAATGAAGTGGTTTTATTGGTTAAAAACATTAAAGGAGCCATGAGAAATGAAGGATAGATGTTGATACATTGGAAGCACTATAGTGGTTTTACCTGGGTATTAATACCAATACTATTACATTATTACTAACATTAAAAAACATTATCATTAATATATTGGTTAGTATTATTACTGATACTGTTAACATACACATATTATTTATTATCAGGTTAAAATCTATCAGATTCACACTCACACGAGACTCCATGAATGGTTGGTTATGTTAAAAGGATATAGCGGTGAAGAAACTCAATAAAAGCGGACCATGCCACTCAATGACAAAAACTCAAACCCTTGCGAGAGAATACGATGGAATAAGGGAGGGTACGGAGAAAAAAAATAAAGGGCTGATAATGGTTGAACTGACATCGAATGGTACACAAGCAGATTGGTTATATGAAGATTGCTGATCCAACACAAATGACATCACACACACCTTCGGAATACACCACTTCTTCGTTTTTTCCTTCCTCCTTCCATAACTCATATCTTCTCCTATACATCATTTTCTTCCTTTTCCTCCTCTTCATTCTCCTCCTCTTTTTGAATGTTTCGATTGAGCGGTGTGTTAGAGAAAGAGTGAGTAAACAAATGAACACTGCAAACCAATGATGCGAAGGAGGAGGTGGGCAAGGGGAAGCCACTATAATACAAGTTACATCAATCAGAAAGAAAAAATATGAAGAAAAAAAAAGCTACCTTGGAGGAAGGACGATATGGGGAAACAAGGAAAAAAAGAAAGAGAATAAATGAAAAGGGTTTAACATTGAGAGAAAAATTAAAAAAAAGAGAAAAGAAATTGGAAAAGATGAAAAGATCTTGCATGGGAAGAAAAATGAAAAGAAAAAGAAATAAGAAAAAAAAAGCAGAAAGAGGAAAAAGAAGGAAGAGAAAAAAAGAAAAAGAAGGAAGAGAAAAAAAGAAAAAGAAGGAAGAAAAAAGGAAAAAGAAGGAAGAGAAAAGGAAAAAGAAGGGGATCATGTTACATCGGTTTGACGAGTGAGTGCACAAGAGGAATACAACAGGCAGACAAAACGAAGGCGCAAGACGGGAGTTCCATATTGCGTGTGAGTGTGCACGGATTGATATGCTCGCTTGCCATCACATGTCCGCTCCTAATACTTGGTGTGAAGTAGATTGAACGACTGAGTCGAAAATTAGAATTAATGGCGATGGCGAGGACGATGATGATGAAAACTAGGATGAAGATGAAGATGAAGATGAAGATGAAGATGAGGATGAAGATGAGGATGAAGGTGGAAACGAGGATGAAGATGAAGATGAAGATGAAGATGGAAATGAAGATGAGGATGAAGATGAAGATGGAAATGAAGGTGAAGATGGAAATGAAGATGGAGATGGAAATGAAGATGGAGATGGAAATGAGGATGAAGATGGAAATGAAGATGAAAATGAGGATGAAAATCGCATAACAACACGGCAACGACGCGTGGATGGGTGCAGAAGCAGAAGCGTAAAAGAGGCGTCTTCGAGGTCACTGGCACGACAAATAAAGGCAAACGCACACGAATAATGCAGAAGGATCAAGCATAGAAGCGTCGAGCCAGGCCTGCCGCACGAACACCGCATAAGACACTTTCGAACCCTTTGTTACAATTTCATTGTTCATTGCGGCTCGCGAGACTCCTGACTCAACTTCAAATCGACCAATGAGGAAACAAAGAAAATCAGATTGGACACGTGATCATGCGACACTGAACACACCGCCCTCCTCAGGCGGGCTCTATGTACAAAGCTCTTGCTGACACGAGCATTTACAAAACGTTCCCCATGCACACCCCACCCCACACCCGCAACACAAAGTACACAAACGAAGAAAACTCCCAAGTGTACACAGAGCGTACACAGAAAACTGACAAAAAGACGCCACATTAAATTTTCCTAGAGGCTTGCATAACGACCATGAGATGGTGTTGAGGTGAGCTTGCGTGCATCATCAGGGTTTTGTTGCTATAGTGTTGTGATATTTGTCGTTGTGTTGATTGCTGTAGGCGAAAGAATGATAGTGGTTGTTGTTGATGAGGTCGATGTTGTTGTTGATATTGTCTTTGAATGTTGCATTGTTGATAACCTCGTTCTTTTGCTTGGACAGGTTACTATGACGATTGAGGTGTTGGTTGTGAGAGAGGTTATTAAGCTTGTTGTTGTTGTTGTTGCAGCAGTGCATGCAGCTGTTATTGCAGTTGTTGCTGGTTGTGTACTCTTCGAAACCATCCGCAACACTCCTGCTCTTCATCATCACTGCCTTGCCCCTCCTTTCATCTTCTTCGTCCTCCTCCTCTTCGTCATCGCTGCAGTAGCCATTGGAGTAGCCATTGGAGGTACCGTTGATCGGTGCAACACCATGCAGCCTCCTGCCCACGTCTGCCTCACTGTGCCTCTTGCGCATGCGACCTACTGGCTGCCTCATCCCGTTGATGCTTGTGGCAGCACCATCATCTCTATTATTACTATTATGATTATTATTATTGTTTTTATTATTGGTAGTAGATTTATGACGCTTTTCTCTTTCACCACAGGAAGTATTTTTTCTAGTATTGTTATGAGTTTTGATATGATTATTATTTTTACTATTAATGTTGTCGTTGTTGTCGCCAGTATGAGCGATGTTGTTATGTTTTAAATGTTTCAAACCAACACCATCACCATCAGCAGCAACAGCAGCCTCAGCAGCAGCCTCAGCAGCAGCATCAGCGGCAGCATCAGCAGCAGCATCAGCAGCAGCATCAGCAGCAGCATCAGCAGCAGCAGCTTTGGCAGCGGCATTGGCAGCAGCAGCATCAGCAGCCTCGTCGGATTGACAGTTTTTGTCGCAGTAGTTGCGGAGGGCGTTATTCTCGTGGTGCAGCAGGGTGACCAGGGACTGCAGGTGTTCTATGCGACCCCTCAAGCACTCCATCTCGCTGTGGGTGGTCACTATGAGGTGTGCCTTCGCCAGGTCCTGCATGGTGGAGAACACAAAGCGGAACTGGTATATTTGCTTTGATAAACATATTTTTTGAAATAATTTTTTCATAACATGTTTCATTGTTATATTTTCAGTATAGAATAAAAGCTTATGCTGAAGTGGTGATGAATGAATGAATGAATGAATGAATGAGTGAATGAATGAACAAATGAGTGAATGAATAAATGAATGAGTTAGTAAATGAGTGTTTGAAGATTTGTGTGACTCATGAAACTCACGAGAGCTTGAGCGATTTTCTGACTGATCTCAATGGAACTGTAGATAGATGCAGTGTGGTTGGTGGACGTTTGAAATAGAAGGGTCAATAATAAATCGTCATATTTTAGTTTATTAAAAATGAACAACAGTTGTGAAAAAAAAAGAAATCTGCTCACGCATTGCTTTTGCTATTATCTTGTGCTGTGCTGTGGTAACTGTTGAGAGGTGAGGTGTGTTTGAGTGAGTCGTTGTGGTTGTCTGTGTGGTTGACTGCTTTGTCACATTGGTGATTTGAGTGCACATTGTTGGAGTTATGATGTGAATGGTGAAGCTCTTCATCCTCAGCTGCCTGCATGTTTGTGTGCTTATTTGAATGCTCCTCAATGAAGAACAAGTCTTGAGCTTGCATGGGACTTGTGGGAGTGAGGTCAAAGCCCTCATTGGTGTTGTGGAGGTGGTGGTGGTTGCTATGCTTGTGATGGAGAAGCTTTTGTTGATGATGGTTGTTGTGATGCTTATGGTTATTGTGGTGGTTGAGAATACATTTGTTTGGGAAAAATTCTGTGTGGGTGTCACATAAGTCGAATGAGGGAGCCGTGGTGTGTGGAGAGTGAAGGTGAGTGGGTGATATGGAGTGGTGTTTGAAACAACTGCAGATATTATGAAGATTTGTGTGACAAAAACATGAAGTGATTGTTGGAGAATTTAAATTGGAGTGGTTAGGAGAGTGCTGGAATGAGTGGATGTGAAGAGAGTTGAAGAAGAACTCATCAGTGTTATGAGTGACATGTGAGATGGAAATGTGTGAGAGAGGACTCATGGCAAGAGATGTTGACTTGATGGATGCTTCTTCAGTGGCATCAGCCTTGTAGGTGATGGCTGCCTGATCATCATCGAAGAAGTCACAGCACTTCCACCGACCCCTCGCAGACTTGAGCTTGTAGACCTTGAAGCGTGAGTTGACAGCCTCCTTCGGCACCTCCTTCTGTCCTACAATCACTATGTGCGAAGGCTCAACCAACAACACGTCATCCCCTTTCAAAGTGTCAGTCGATTCACTCCTCTCGAAAGCTTTTTTCAAATCTTCTTTTTCTTCAGTTTTTTCAGTATCATTAGCTAGATGACATTTTTGCTGCTCCGACTCATGCAGTACTCTTTTGTGGGAACTCTCTTTTGAAGACTTTTTGAATTTCTTTTGTAAACATAATAAAGGGCTTTGGGCAATATCACTGCTGTCAAGCAAACTGCCTTCCAAGGATTCGCTTGTATCAAAATGGTGCTCTTCTAGTTCACTCTCCTCTTCAGAATCATGTTTGAAAGCCACACTTGTGATAGCGAAACAACCCTTTTTCCTGTCCTCTTTGGCATTCTCTTCAAAAGTCATTTCTTGTTCCATCCTAACACACTTTTTTCATCTATTAGGTTTTCGAAAAAATAAAACCAGACATTCAATAAGTAAAACAACAAACTTTGAGCAAAATAAAGTTTGTTGTCACAACTGCAAATGAAGGAAGAAATAGTGAATGAGAGACATTTTAACAACATTCACCATTCGCTGACAAAAGTAAACAAGAGCCAAAGATAATGTAGACCAGACTACTGTTAAAGGCCGTTCTTGCATAGTTAAATGAAACACACAAAGCTTAACATTTTGTATTGAAACACGTTTTTATTTTTAAAAAGTTGACAAAAATTTTTCATAAATGAGCTTACATTGTTAGTAACTTATTTTATGTGTAGTTTCTATGTTTCGTCCAAAGAACAAGAAGGATCGTTTGATGAATATTCAAAATATTGTTTTATCAGGTATCCTTATTGTTTGGCTGTTTCGCGATGGTGTTGTGTTTTTATTTTGCATTAATTTGTTGTATCAAATGAATCATATTATTATTCAATAAAATATCTACATCGTAATGTATTAATTCAACATTAAATTTTCAATCCTAAATCAAACCTTCCTTTCGCTGTCAGCAACATGTTCGGCCAATCTTCTTTTGGTGCAACAAGTTTGAATACTTCTTTCAACAATGATTTGCAAAAGGACATTGAGGTTCCATCTCCTCCTGACGACTCCGTGAGTGCCCTCGCTTTCGGTCCCGCCTGTCTGCCAAACAACTACCTCGTGTCTTCTAGTTGGGACAATAACGTACGTTTTTGCTTTAAAAAAAACTTTTGAAACTCGTTTTTTTAATAGTTTGATAAAACTAAATATAAATAATTTTCTTGCTAGGTACGTTGCTGGGAGGTGCAACAGAATGGTACAGTGCTGCCAAAGGCCATGCAATCACATTCTGGACCTGTTCTGGATGTCAGTTGGAGTGACGTGAGTGCTCCTCATACATCATTTAATCAAGCTCTATAAAAGGAATTATCCATTGTAGACAATTGAGAATAAAGTTGAATAGTTTTGATAAAACTTCTCTTGTTTGTGTAGGATGGCAGCAAAGTGTTCACAGGATCTGCAGACAAAACAGCCAAGATGTGGGACCTGGCTTCAAACCAGTTCGTGCAGGTTGCCCAGGTATGCCCACATCTTATCATTCATTCATATCTTCCATCTGTTTTTTTCTCCACAACTCCTTGCTTCTTTTTTCACAGCATGATGCTCCAGTGAAGACAGTGAACTGGATCAAGGGCAGCAACTACTCATGCCTCATGACAGGCTCTTGGGACAAGACCATCAAGGTACCTCATGTCATCATGGCACCAGTGCAAGATGAGTTGGTCAGTTGTGGGAGGTCATTGTAGGTCATGTACCATCACCCATCCACAGTTTTGGGACACCAGGTCTCCCAACCCCATCCTTTCTATCCAACTCACGGAACGGGTTTACTGTGCTGATGTGGTGGGTGCTCATAAAAACAAAAGTAGTAAAACTTTTCTAATTTTGTGTCGAGGCAAGCAACTCAAGTTCTCATCTTCTTCTTTCACTTCTGGTGCTCACTGAAGAGTCACACCCAGGTGTACCCGATGGCAGTGGTGGGCACGTCCAACAGACGCATCCATGTGTACCAGCTAGAGGGACAGCCCCAAGAGTTCAAAAATCTTGAGTCTCCCCTCAAGTACCAGGTTCTGTGTGTTCCAGGGATATGCAGTATGTCTGCTTGTGTGTGTATTTGTGTGTGTGTGTGTGTGGGTATGTAGGTGTGTAGGCACATATAGATATGTTTTTTTCCCACCCCTGCAGCACCGATGTGTGAGCATCTTTGTTGAGCGCAAGAACAACACCACAGCATTCAACCAGCAGCCAGCCAACCCCCAGCCCACAGGCTTTGCCTTGGGCAGTATTGAAGGTAGGGTGGCAATCCACTACATCAACCCCTCCAACCCCAAAGACAACTTCACTTTCAAGTGCCACCGATCCAACGCCACCAACACCTCACATCAAGACATCTACGCTGTTGGTGCTGTTGTTAATGTTATAAGTGCTATGGATATTTTTAAAAATTGTTGTTAATGATAAACAAGTCTGCAGAATTTTTGTCCCATACTGTCTCCGAGATGTGTGTTGGTGTTGTGAGGCTGTGTAGATGTTGCTATGTAGAATTTAGATGACTTGGTGGTGTTCCTAGTGAAAACCTTCGCAACCTCAGGTGAACGCCATAGCATTCCATCCGGTCCA
>OX387248.1:11405675-11420675 GCA_947562095.1 Branchellion lobata | reverse complement strand
TCCACAGACAATCATTTGCTCAAGATTGTGCTGAAGGTGACGTTGAGTTGTTCAAAATGCTTCTCAAACAAGGTTCTAATGGATTTTTCATGCAAATGAATGGAATTTCAAGTCCACAAACACAGAGTGCCAGCAAAGTTGTGACTAATACTTAATGATCACCAGGTCGCAGCATCCATGATGCCAGTGATGAGGGTGAGAGTCTCTTGTCCATGGCAGCCTCATCTGGCTACTACGACCTTTGCAAGGTATGCCTTCGTGCCCCTCTGTGGCCCCACATTTTTTCTAGCACTTGCGATTATCTTTTTGAAAAATTTATAATAACAGAAAATAAAATAAAAATAATATAAAAGTGCCCATCCATGAATTTTTTGGTAGTGTCCCTCTTTTTTCTGCTCAATTTAACATGTGGAACTAATCTCCACCAATGAACATTTTCATCCAAAAGTCCACCATCTAAAACATTGTCTTCTTTTCCAAGCTGGCACTTTGTGACTTTCAAACCAAAACTACATTCTTTTGTCTACAATGCCCTATGAAAAATCAATGGCAGTTGACACTTCAAACAATTGAGAATTTAAAAATTCCATTCAAAATAAAATGAAAATATCTAAGAAATGGCAGACTATGCAGAATTTCAACTCGAGTCTTTATTCAATAAAATTTTGGAACTATGTTGCTCAGTGTTGTGCTCACAAAGTACAACATACACTATAGCAACCACAACAACAACAACAACCGCCACCACAACAAAAACCAGCATTCTCCTTATTTTTTTTTAGAGTGTTGAAACAATGGATTCACCACACGTTAAATATGGCGTCATTAAATACAAAACAGCACTACGCATAAACAACATTTGCAGGAGAACATTAATTCAACATTAACCTCACTAAGCAATCATTAACCATCCTCTGCCTTCCATGGCAGGTCTCAACAGAGGACTCACCACTATACTCAGCATACCTTCCATGCCTTCTCATCTACTACTCCACCATACAACACCCTGTCAGATCCTGCTCGCCATGAACACGGATGTGGAGGACCGAGGCAGGAAGGGTGACTGCTCTCCCCTGATGGAGGCAGCCTGTGCTGGATTTGAGGACATCATCAAGCTTTTTCTCGAGCACGGTGCCGACGTCAATGCCCGGTCCACTTCAGGTGGGTACCTCACCACCTTCACTTCTCTGCCTACATCACTCAGATCATTACTCACCACGAAAGCCTGATGAACTAATAACATTTGTTGATATAGTGGCTCATCAAAACTCACCATCACATCGTATCACACCACAATACAACCACATGACACAACACCATGCTACCAGGCACCACAGCACTTCACTATGCCTCATGCAACGGGCATGAGGGGGCCATTCGGCTGCTGATTGAGGCGGGGGCGGATGTGGAGATGCACAACGACAACGGACACACTCCACTGATGGAGGCAGCCAGCAGTGGCAGACTCAATGTGGCCAAGATTCTTCTCGAGTCGGGGGCAGGCATCAACACCCACTCCAATGAGTTCAAGGAAACCGCACTCACTCTTGCCTGCTACAAAGGTTGCTCTAACTGCCTACTTGCATGAGCAATCTGTGCCTTCAAAACTTCTCAGTACCTTATTTATCACTGCTTCTATCACCACACTACTGCAACCACTGCCATTTCTATATCAGCAACTATCACTACTACTTCTATATCACTACCAATATCTATATCACAAAAAAGAAATCTATATGACTTCTACTACCATCACATTAGCCACCGCCACTACCACCACCACAACATAGGCCACCTGGAGTTGGTGAAGTACCTGTTGCAGTGTGGAGCAGACCACAAACACAAGACTGATGAGATGCACACAGCTCTGATGGAGGCCAGCATGGATGGCCATGTTGAGGTCGCTAGGCTGCTGCTGGACAGTGGAGCTCAGGTATGTGCGTGTGCGTGTGCGTGTGCGTGTGCCTGTGATTATGTAATCGTGAACGATGAAATGAGTGTCAACGTCAGCTCACCTTGGTGACCACGGGATGACCTTGCAGGTGAACATGCCCTCGGACAGCTTTGAGTCGCCACTGACGCTGGCTGCCTGCGGAGGCCACATGGAGCTGGCCAACCTGCTGCTGGAAAGAAAGGCCAATGTGGAAGAGGCCAATGACGAGGGTTACACACCTCTCATGGAGGCTGCGAGGGAGGGACATGAGGAGATGTGTGCTCTGCTGCTCGCCCATGGTGGGTCATCCACCCTTCCCAGCTTACTTTATCACCACCTCTCCAACCTACTTCATTCCCAGTTCCAACCCTCTTCATCATCCCTTCAACTTCACCATCACTTCTCCAACCTTCCCACTCCCACTATAACCACACACCATCCCTTGCAGCTGCAGACATCAATGCACAGACGGAAGAGACGCAGGAAACTCCACTGACACTGGCTTGTTGTGGGGGCTTCCTCGAGGTAGCAGACTTCCTGATCAAGTCAGGGGCGGACATCGAGCTTGGCTGCTCCACCCCCCTCATGGAGGCTTCCCAAGAGGGACACCTGGAGCTTGTCAAGTACCTCCTCAACTGTGGTCAGTGGTGTAGTGTGGTGGTTTGGTGGTGTGGCTGATGTGGTCAGTGTGGTGGTGATGTAGTGGTGTGGTGGTTTTTTTGTGGATGGGAGGAGGTGGTGAAGGTAGATGAAGAGAAGTGGCTGCCGTAACAACGTGGTGGTGTTTGAATGGAATGGTGGATGACAACATTTAGAATTGTTGCTTGAAGCACCTAGCCAGACCATCACTCCCACAGGAGCCAACGTGCATGCCAAGGCACAGACAGGGGACACTGCATTCACGCTGGCGTGTGAGAATGGACACACTGATGTGGCGGAGGTCCTTCTCATCTACGGGGCCGAGTTGGTACGTGCTGTTTCCGGCAACCCTTTCATCCATCTATCAAGCCATCCATTCATTCATTCATCAGCCCAACCACACACCTATCTTGCACACCGACCTGCAGGAGCATGAGGCAGAAGGGGGCAGGACAGCACTGGTGAAGGCAGCTAGATCAGGACACCTGTGCACTGTACAACTCCTCATCAACCAGGGTTCATCTCCATCTTCCATAAACCATCCATCCCCCATAAACCATCCATCCCCCATAAACCATCCATCCTCCATAAACCATCCATCCCCCATAAACCATCCATCCCCATAAACCATCCATCCCCCATAAACCATCCATCCTCCATAAACCATCCATCCCCCATAAACCATCCATCCTCCATAAACCATCCATCCCCCATAAACCATCCATCCTCCATAAACCATCCATCCCCCATAAACCATCCATCCCCCATAAACCATCCATCCCCCATAAACCATCCATCCCCCATAAACCATCCATCCTCCATAAACCATCCATCCCCCATAAACCATCCGTCCTCCATAAACCATCCATCCTCCATAAACTATCGATTGCACCCAATGAATTCAAATTCATCTCATTTTTTCTTTTGCATGCCTTTATCTATTTTTTGTACTCCTTTTTGTGCCTATGTGTACTCAAACATGCATGCGTGCATTCATTGATTCTATCTTCATTACTCCACTCACAGTCATTCATCAAACCCCCCTTAAATACTCCATGCATGCATGCATACATCAATTCCCTCCAATGCACCATCCACCAGGGGCTGACGTAAACAAGTCGACAGCGAACAATGACCAGACGGTCTTGTCGGCTGCTTGCGTGGGGGGGCACCTGCAGGTGGTGGAACTGCTTCTCAAGAACAATGCCAACGTGGCCCACGTGCTCAAGGTAGCTGCTGTGGTGTGGTGTGGTGCGGTGTGGTGTGGTAAAGTGTGGTCATTGCTATTGTTTTTTTTAATTCTGTGTTCAGTATAAGTGGCAGAGGTTTGCTATGGGCTGTTCCAGGACTTACTTATGATTCATCTCAGCACTGACTAGTTCAATTCATCACCAGAACACCACACTCATCACCACCACCGTACACTCTACACATCTCTACACACCACCCTCTCACTTCTTTGCCAGGATGGTTCGACCATGTTGATAGAGGCGGCCAAGGGGGGTCACACGCAGGTGGTGAAGCTGTTGTTTGAGTGGACTGGAAAGCTGGAGCACCCATCCTCTGAGGCTCTCTCTCCCGCTTCCCCTGCACAGTCTACCCTCGACCTCTCCATGGTCCCATCCATTCATTCATCCATCCATTCATCTATTTATTTCATCCATCCATCCATTCATTCATCATATAAATATTTATATATTTATATTTTTAATATTTATATTAAATGCTTTTGTCATTTTAGCGTTAACTTTCATAAGTTTTTACTTCCTTTACAGCCAAGAGCACCCGCACAAGAACAACTGAATAACTACCGCGTTAACAACAATAACAACAACATCAATAATAACAACAAAAATATCAACAATAACAACAACGTCAACAACAATAACAACGTCAACAACAACGCTATAAATAGCAATAACATTAACAACAACAGCAACAATAATTTGATAGAACACTTTTTCAACAACAACTTCACAAACAATCTTCTAAACAACAATAATATTTTCAACAACACAAACATCCTCAACAACATCAGCACCATGAACCTCAACAACAACAACAACAACAACAATGCACTGACCTCCAATCTAGCCAACAACATCACTCAAAACAACATTTTGAACAACAACAACTCTCTCATTAGTCCCATTATCTCAAACAACAATCCCTTGACAAACACCAGCAACACATCAAACGACAACAATAACAGCAACAACAACAACAATAACAATAAAAACAACAACAACACTAACAATATTTCATTAAACAACAACATGGCCACCTCACTGCATGACTACAACGACCCTTCGTGCCTCAACAGACTCACGTGGGGACCTCACATCGCCTGCTGCAAACCACGTCAGTTTCTGCATTGACTTGTCCTTTTTATAATATTTTGGCCGTAATTAATTTTAATTTTTATTTATATTATTAGCCTCTCTCATTTATTGAATCGAACTTTTAATTATGACTATTAATCTGTTTCACCCGTCATCAACAACTCCATTCATTTCCACCACAGCCGAGGCAGCTGCTCTCAACCTCCAACTTAAACACTTCAACCCACTTCCCAACAAACACAATCTCTTTACCACACCCATCAATCCAACACTCAATCCATCACTCAACCCCTCACTCAATCCAACATTAAACCCAACCTTCAACGCGCCACTCAACACCACCTTCAACCCAACACTCAACGTCCCCTTCAACACCTCCATCAACTCAACACTCAGCAATCTTCTCAACAGCCCTCAACTCACCCCCTTCTCGTCCATCCACTCTGCAGGCAAGTCCATACTGACTGTGATTAAATCACCTTCAACTTATGAGTTGGAAAACAACTTAAACTATCATTATTAACTTGTGAGTCAGAGTGAATGGTTTTTTCTTTACTTGAGTCTCATTGGCTGTTTACAACAATCTCTTATTCCTTTTACAGCTCTTTCAGAAGAATATAAAATCACACTTGAAAAAAATAATTCTCTGAGTGGTGCGGACAAAAAATCTCCGTGCAAGAGCGACTGTTTGCACAAACAATCGTCTCTCACCTCTTCATCCTCTTCTTCTTGTCCTTCTTCTTCTTCTTCTTCTTCTTCTTCTTTTTCTTCTTCTTATTCATCATCATTATCTTCTTCGCCATTGTCATCGCCTGCATTGTCACCGTCTCTGTCGTCTTCATCCTCATTACCATCTTCATCGTCTTCCACCATCACTTCCTCTCATCAACATATTGCAGACAAATTACTTTCTTTTTCCTCTTCTTCTTTTTCTTCTTCTCCTTCTTCTTCTTCATCTTCTACTTCTACTTCTCCATTTTCTATTTCTTTATCAACATCATCAGCTTCTTCAACATTATCATCTCCTTCAACATCATCATCATCATCCTCTCCACCATCGTCTTCTTTTTTATCTTGTTCTTCTTCAAAGTCTCAAGCGACATCATCATCATCATCATCATCAACACCAGCATTGAAATCATCACTTTCCACCACAACCTCGTCGCCTTTGACACTGCAAACCACTTTTTCAACAACCACATCTAGTGAAACACAAGTCATTCACAGGCCGGCAAGCTCCACAAAGCACACCCCGCACCTTCCCCAACAATCCTCTCTAGGCCAACAGTCACCAGTCAAACCTCCACAAGAACCACTTTCTGCATCTTCTATTACCTCTCTGTCTGCCCTTCAATCAGGCACCACCACGTCACTCACCCTGTCCACACACACGTCCACCGTGGCCTCTTCCAACTTCACCTTTTGTAAGAACCTCAATGACAATCACTCCACCTCGCTGGCACTCGAAGAGAAGGAAGAGGAGGAGGAGGAGGAGGAGGAGGAGGAGGAGGAGGAGGAGGAAGAAGAAGAAGAAAGCAAGAAGAAGAAGAATGAGGAGGAACCAACTTCCTCATCGGGTGACGTCCTCGACCTCAACACCATCCTCTTCCTCGCCGAGCTGAACCTCTCCCAACAGCAGCACCAACAATCTGTTCTCTTTGACCAAAGCAAGGACAAGCTCAACACCAATATGTTTTCCGATTACTCCAATGCCTCGCTCTCTTGTTACCCTGACAACCAACTGATGCCACATGACTACCAACAACACCTCAGCAACATCCAGAATGAGGCTACCTCATGCGAATCTAGCAACCAACTTTGGCAACAGCAGTTTGAACAAATGTTGCACTGGCAACAGCAGCAACAACTCATCACACAGCAGTTCTTGCAGCAACAACAAATGGCACAACATCTGCAGAAACAACGGTTACAAATGATGCAACAGGAACATCTACACAAACAACATCAACAACAACAACAACAAGCACAAAACTTGAAGGTGGCAGACAAAGTAGCAGTTAGGGAGTCATTGAAAGGAGAAGGAGACAAGGCAGATGCTATGGCTGACCTTTCAAGCAAGCTCACCAGTCTCGAAGTCAACAAGGCTTGCCCCAAATCATGCAGTAAGGAGGAGGACAAGCAGGAGGCAATCACCACCAGTGCAGCCGCCGCCTCCACTGCAGCCACCACTTCCAGTGCAGCGACCACCTCCAATGCAGCCACCACTTCTAGTGCAGCCACAACTACCACTGCAGTCACAACCACTGCTGCAGCCACCACCACAAACACCACACAAGCCACAACAACCACATCCTTGACCCCTGTTTTCAAGCCGGTCACTGGCAAGGAAAGTGGCAAGAAGAAGAGCAGTGAAATGGAGGTCTCTGAAAATCAAAAGGATGACAACAACAACAACAACAACAATCACACGGCCACCAGCACAGACAACCAATCCAGTAACCCAGCTGCTTCCAAAACAACCTCAGGGAGAATCTTTGTCAGAGGTTTGTACTGTTCCCTCTGCGAAGCACTTCTATGAACATTTAGCCTACCATCGCCTCAATTGTTTGCCTGGCACTTCAATTGTTTGTCTGACGCCTCAGTTGCTCGCCTTGACGCTTTACAAATAGGATTTTTTTATCCTTATTATTCTTTATTGATCATCAACGACAGTCCGCTCAAATAATGTGCTTCATAAGACATGCGGCACGTAAGATTTTCAACTTTTTCAACAAGCTTGTCTCATACAGCTTCAAAGCTTTCATGTTCTCTTAAATGAGCCACTTTTGTTGTAAAATACACACGCAACTTAAGCATGCCAGCACAGCGCTAATTAATAGCATACAGGGGAGTTGCTTTCTCACGCCTCATCACACGCCACTGCATGGAAGGCCTCAATGACTCAGTCAATCCCCTCCAGGTCACAGGAAGTTGCCAGCATTGCAGCAGAAGCAGCAACAACAGCTGGTGGCGGCTCTTTCAAGCAGCAGTGGCAACAGCTACGATGTCTGCCTGCAACAGCTGAACGCCCAGTACTGCCACCCTGGAGTGCAACAACATCTGCTGCAACTGGCTCAGCAAGGCTCCCAACTCAAGTTCAACCTTCCCCAACCCAACCAACCATCTCTCAACAACAACAACCTTACTAACAACAACAATAACATTAACAACAACAATAACTTAAAGAACGCTAACAATGTTATCAATGTTAAGAAGGAAGAAAGCAACCAAGAAAGTGACCATAACAGCAACAATAACAGTAGCAGCAACACCAATAACAACAACAATGCAGTCATGGCAGCTGATACAAACCCACTAATATTTTGGCAGCAGCCATCCGTGCCAAACAACTTTGACCACCTACTGCTGCAAATGCAGAAGCAACAGCCACAAGCGCCCGAGCAACAACACCTCAAGCAGGTTCTTCTCAGAGACCTCAAGAACCACATCAAGCACTACTCAATCACCAACGCTGTTAGTACTTTTTGAGCTATGCCTAATTTTTTTAATCATTTCTATAAATAGACTTGATATTGCAACGAAATCATTTTTGACACCAGGTAGCCATATGTGACTTGGCGAGCCAGTCAGAAGCTTCGAGTGTGCCCTCGAGCAACAACTACCAGCCAGTGCAGTATCAGTCAAATCCTGTGGACCTGCTCGATCTGCATTCCAGTCTGCAGCAGCAGATCTACCTGGCGCAGGACACTTCAAGGAACCAGCCCACTCTCGGCTACCATTTGCAAGACTCCCAACAACAACAGCAACAACACTCCCCACAAGGTAAGGAGAGCGACATAGACAGCTTGAACCAGCTTGCAGTCTACTCGGGCAACTCTGGTCAGAGCAGCCAAAACTCGGCGCTCTTCCAGAAGCAGGTTGAGCAGTTCCAGCAGGTGCTGCAACAGCAGCAGTACAATAACTCTTTCAACAACGACCAGGGCCTCCTCAACTCGTGTGGCCAGTACTTGTCACTCGAAAACCACTTCTCCAAATACTTTGCCAACAACAACAATAACTGCAACAATATGATGTTATCTCCACAAAGCTTCCTTACCCCCCAACAACAACAACTTTTGCAACACCAGCTCAACCTTCACCAGCAACAACAACTTCTCTCGTGCAACAACCAACTCGGCAACTTCAAGTCATCGTTCATGCTTCAGTCCACCTTCACTTCTCCCCTCTCGCCTCAGGACCAGTGTAACTATGAAGGCTCTCAAGTGCTCAACAGGTGTGCGCCCCTCGACGTAGATGCACAGACTGAAGGCAACCACGACACAGCACTGACGCTGGCCTGTGCAGGGGGCCACACAGAGCTGGTTGAGTTGCTGCTCAAATTCAACGCCAACATCGAGCACCGCGACAAGAAGGGCTTCACTCCTCTCATTCTCGCTGCAGCCGGTGGTCACCTGACTGTGGTCAGTCTGCTTCTGAGACACAATGCCGACATTGAGGCGCAGTCTGAGAGGACCAAAGACACAGCCTTATCTTTGGCCTGCTCAAATGGCAAGTTTGATGTGGCAGATGAGCTGATGATTAACAGTGCAAACATCGAACATCGAAATGTCTCCGACTACACGCCACTCAGCCTTGCTGCATCTGCAGGACACAACCAGATCATCTACTTGTTGATGGAGCACGGAGCTGAGATCAACTCGAGAACTGGCAGCAAGCTGGGCATATCTCCTCTCATGCTGGCAGCCATGAGTGGCTATGTGAACACAGTGAACCTGCTGCTTGACCTTGGCAGTGACATCAACGCGCAGATTGAGACGAACCGCAACACAGCGCTTACTCTGGCCTGCTTCCAAGGCAGGCATGAGGTGGTGAGTGTGCTGGTGGACAGGAAGGCCAACATAGAGCATCGAGCCAAGACGGGACTCACTCCTCTGATGGAGGCTGCCTCGGGGGGCTACTTGGAGGTGGGTCGGGTGCTGCTCGACAAGGGTGCTGACGTCAACGCACCTCCTGTGCCTCTGTCTCGAGACACCGCCCTCACCATCGCCAGCGAGAAGGGACACCACCGCTTTGTGGAGCTTTTGCTGTCTAGGAAGGCGGCAGTGGACGTGAAGAACAAGAAGGGAAACTCTCCACTGTGGCTGGCCTGCAATGGAGGCCATTTGGAGGTGGTGCAGCATCTGGTTAATGCCAAGGCTGATGTTGACAGTCAGGACAACCGCAAGGTGTCATGTTTGATGGCAGCCTTTAAGAAGGGCCACACCAAAGTAGTCAAGTGGCTGGTGAAGCACGTGGTGCAGTTTCCACTGAAGCAGGACTGCATGAGGTGCCTATCAACCATTGGTGACAAGGACTTGCTGCGGAGGTGTCAGGTTTGCATGGAGGCTATTGACGCGGCTCGAGCCAGTCAGGCCGCTGAGGCAAACAG
This sequence comes from Branchellion lobata, assembly GCA_947562095.1. NCBI lineage: Eukaryota > Metazoa > Annelida > Clitellata > Hirudinida > Piscicolidae > Branchellion > Branchellion lobata. The sequence continues at coordinate 11,410,372 of OX387248.1, read as the reverse complement.
GAATGCCAACAACCTGCTACTCGAATTGGACCGCGAAAAAGTTCTCGAGGAAACCAGAAAGGCCGCTGCTGCCAGGAAGCGAGAAAAGAAGAAACAAAAAAAGAAGAAGAAGGCGGGGCCTGACGTTGATGGTAGGGATGACAGCAATGATGAAGGCAAGAGAGAAAACATCGTTGCTGAAGAGATTGCAGAGGAGAACTCGAATTCCGAGAATGATGACAAGAGAGTGAAGGAGGACTTGGTGAGGATCCACACTGTGGAGCAGGCGCTTGAGGAAGACGTGTCTCCAAGCAGTGAGGTGAAGGAGAAGGGCAAGAAGAAGAAGAAGAAGAAGGAGAGTAAGAGACCCACATCATCGGTGGCTGACAAAAAACCTCTTGACTCGATCAAGAGCAAGGAGGTGATTGAGGTGATTTCCACAGGCAAGGAGCTGCAAGAAGGCTCCAGTAAGAAAGCCCCCAAGACAGCCACCACCTCTGAGGCCATCCTGCACCTGCAGAGCAAGTACTGTATCAGCAAGAACCACATCTCCAAACTCATTTCCAGCAGCTGTACCACTGGCATTGGAGACCTCGACGACTTTGGCACTCCCTCCAGCACCGACAAGTATGCTCCTGCCGTCTCCAAGGAGAAGCTGCCAACCTCCTTCAAGCTCAAAACAGATGCTACCACTCCTGCGAGCTCCTCTTCCACCACCCTCCTCGCAGCCACCAAAAGCTACTCAGGCCTTAAGAACATTATCTTAAGCCCTAAGAAGGTGTTCAAAAAGGAGGAAGCGTGGAAGGAGGTGCGAGGCAAGTGCAGGAAGCTCACAGTGCCAGGCAAGGCAGTGAGCAGGATCATCGGTAGAGGCGGCTGCAACATCAACGCCATAAGGGAGGCCTCAGGAGCTCACATTGACCTTGACAAGGTCAAGAACTCCACTGACGGACTTGTGACCATCAAGGGCTCAGTGGAGGCCACCAAGCTAGCCTGTGACCTCATTGAGGCCCTCGTTCGAGAGCCTGACAAGGACATTGATCACCTCATCCCCATCTACAAAAGCATGTGTGAGGTTGCCATCACCAGTCACAACAACAACAGCCATCCGACAGACACCACTGAAGGCAAGCACTTCTCGCAAAGTGTCTTCAACGGCAATAACACCTACAACAACCACAAAGTCATTTCGGTGTACAGAGCGAGCAGTAGGAAGCACATCGACAAGAACAACAACTCCGAACACCACGTCACTCACGCCATCTCTGATGATTACAACAAACACATATACACTTCTTATTCCACCACCGCCAATGAGAGTGTCAGGAGCAGTGCTAATACTAATAATGCTGTTAATTTTAATCATATTAATGTCATAAATAATAGCAATAATAATAATAATAATTATCTTACTACTATTACTTCTACTACTGTCAATATTAATAACAACAACAATAATAATAATAATAATAATAATAATAATAATAATAATAATAATAATAATAATAATAACAACAATAATAATAATAGCAGTGGTAGTAATAATAATAATCTTCCCCACCATTATACTAACAGTAACATTAATAACACTACCAATCATATTTATAGCCACAACAATGATAATATCATTAATAATATTAATAGTAATAATAACATTAATAATAACAATAGCAATATTAATAGTATTAGCAACAATACTACTCTTAATTACAATACTGTTTACATAAACCAAAGCAAATACACTTCGTATGGAGATGTGCATGGTGATGTGGTGAAGAACAAAAACACCACCTACAATAAAAGTAAAAGTGACAACTATATATCCCACAACGTCATCAAAAACAATAACAACAACAATAATAATAACATCACCAACAACAACAACAACAACAATACTTTCAATAGCAGCAAGTCAAGCAAAGTATTTGCGTTGAAGGCACATGACGCCAGCCACACTAACACAGTGGCGTGGCACAGAACCAAGCCATCAACAACCCCCTCCACCACTTCCAAACCCGTTCTGCCTTCCGTCGCCACCACCACTTCATCAGCACCAGCTTCATCATCGACAATTTCTTCAACTAGGGTACCCATAGTCTCCTCCGCATCTCTCAACCCCAGTCTTTCCATCTACTCCACCAGCAATGGCTCCGTGTGGGACAAGGGCAGCAAGCTGAATCAAGTGGCGCCCATTCCTAAAATCGAACCCATCAGCAGCTTCTCCATCGAGTCGTGGCACCCATTGAACGCCCCCAACCAACTCAAGCTCTCCTCCAACAACTCTCTGCCCCTCAACGACTTGTACCTCAACAAAACCACCCCCAACAGCATTAATTTCAGCACCGCAGTCAACGACTCCCTCACTGTCTCAACCACCCTCGGATGCCTCATTAGCAAGGCTCCCCTTGACGATCAAAGCAAGGAACATCTTTCCCCTTGGTCCTCAAGCGACTTTGTCAGTTCTGCCTCCGAGTCACCCGTCTCGGGGGTTGACAAGCTGCCTCCCAATGGCTCCATTATCAGCCGTGAATACTCCCCCTTCAAGAACTTCTTCTCCTCCTCCAACCTCATCAGCAACGACAAGATCAGGATGAGTTTTTCAAGTTCGGTCCTTGGAGGCATGGCCAGCAACAGCCCCCTCTCGAGCACCACCCAGAACTCCCAAGTGCTCATTGACTCAGCACTGCAGGCCAAGGCTCCTGGCTACAGACCCTCCATCCTCAACTCTCCCAGGAAGACTGCATCGGACAATGACGCCAAGAAGCCACTGACCTTCTCGAGTGCCGATGACGGCATACCGCTCTTCCAGAAGATCGAGGCGCAATCGGAAGGAACTTCAAGCAGCAAGCCACAAGACATGTCCCTTTTCCTGCCCGAGCCTTCTCTCGACTTCCCTCTCAACAACCAGCGCAACGAGTATGCGTCCACCAATTCGCCCATGACCCTCCCCCTCATTGACAGTAACCTCAACCCCAACGCCCCTGTCTTCCCCATCAAGTCTTCTTTCGACTTCAATGCCAAAGCCATTAACCCTGCCTCTCAAATCCCCTTCTTTTCACGATCCCAACACTTCCCCATTATTAAGGGCCCTCCGGCCTACCATAATCACCTACAGACTGCCTACAACCTTTTCAGCTCGACCACTCGCAGCGCCACCAACGCCACACAGCCGCCTTCCCAGCCCCTTGTGCAGTTGCCCAGCAAGGACTTTCCCAAGCCTCTCACCAAGCCAGGCATTGATGCCCTCCACAATTCTGAGCCGCTCTACGGTGAGTTTGGCAGTTGTTGCGTCTCCAAGACAATATTCAATTGATTTATTTTCGTCATGTGTCGTTTTGTAGTTTCTTAATTTAAACATCCTTTTGAAACTTCACTCAAATATTTGTTTAACTTGTTATTAATACATTATTGACGTTCTTGCAGATTCAGCAGTCTTGAACAATAGCACTCCAGCCTCCAGCAGCCCTTCCTCGCCCAACAACGACGACAGGAAGTCCATCCAGCCCATTGGCACTGAGCTCCGTAGCAAGAAGCAGCGCACCACAGGACCCTTGCTGCCTCAAGTGCTGCCCCAGTCCTTCGCCAACCTCCCCATCTCGTACATCTCCTCCGACTACCTGCAGCAGTGGCACACTTCTTTCCACACCAGCGAGGCGGGTGGCAACACCGTGTGGCGACTCAACCAGAACTTTGTCGCCTCTGATTCCATCGTCCCTCCTCGGCCTGCCACCTTTGTGATGAGGCCTCCTCAAGACTTTCTGCGCAACCCCTCTGGAGAGGTCATTCGACAGGAGACTCTCTTTGCCAACCAGGCCCCCTCTATGCACGACGTCGTCTATGAGCCTCGCATGCAGGTGGAACCATTCGCAACCCCTCCAGTCTCCAATATAGCCTCCATCTTTCACTTCATTTTTCTTCCATATAGTTTTATTTTTTTATTTTTTGGTCTTCTTTTCATCCCATGCATTGCACTTTCACACAGGCGCCTCCACTGCCTGTGATGGCGACTCACGCAAGCGTGCCTAACTTCACCAATGGCTTTCTGCCCCAGTCGCTCCCAGGCCACTACTTCCCCTCTCCAGCCATGATGAGAGGCGCAGGCGACACGTGGGAGGCGGTGCATAGGCTCAAGATGCACCCCAACCCTTCCATCCCGGTCTGTTCTGCTGCTGCTGCTGCGTTGTGTCGGAGTATCTTAATTCAATCACTGCAATTGCTGTTACCATTGTAACTCCTTCCGCAGTCGTGGAACAGCAACCCTGGCTGGCAGACGAATCACAACTTTTGATCCTCCCTCACACCAGCACGTCGCCTCCACCACTGCACCATGCACTCTTCGTCATTACACCCTCAACTGGTGTGGCTGATCAAAGCACAGGCTGTTGAGTGATGCAACTTCATTATTTCCTTGCACCGAGTACGTATTCATGCGATTTAACTTGCTTTCATTCTGGTAGAACGTCATCGGCAGTTTGGTGTGATTATTATTCGCAAGTTCACGTCTTTAGCGTATTTAAACCTTCATTGTATCAATTGATTGACATATAATTAATATCTGATGCAGGCGATGAATTACATATATCCTTACGCATGTACACAGACACCCATACAAACATACCCACACAAACACACGGGCACTCACACGAGCACATACACACACACCACACTTCGGTTTTCGCTTCCTTTCCTTTTCATATACTTTTATTACATAACCTCTC
>OX387248.1:11358175-11400675 GCA_947562095.1 Branchellion lobata | reverse complement strand
TTCGTGTGTATGTGCGTGTTCGTGTGTATGTGCGTGTTCGTTTATTGTTTTATTTCCACACACCCCTTTAGAGCTCTGGTGGAAAAGTACCTGCTGGAAATGTCCAGAATCGTCTCACAACCCGCCAATGAGAGGTGGGTAGAAGGGAAGGGAGAAGGAGATGGAAAGAAGAATGAGGGAAAGGAAAAAAGTAGAATTAGGGGAAGAAAGAAAGGAATGAGAGAAAGAAAAATAAGAAAAAAGAAAAAAAAAAGGAAGAAACGAAAAATATGAAAAGGAAGGAAGAAGAAATAGGAAAGAAGATACGAGAAAAGAAGGATGGGAGTGATTGATAAATAGATTCCGGAAGGATGAATGGCTGGAAGGAAGAAGGAATAAATGCATGAACTAATGGGTGAGTAGATAGTTTGGTAGATGACTAAGTGTTAAGAGGATGGAGAGGTGAATCAATAGGATGAGAAGGATGGAAGATGGATGGAGAGATGAGAGAGGGATAGCGGGATGGGAGATGGATGGAGGGATGGGAGAGGGATAGAGGGATGGAAGGATGGATTTTTGATTTAGGGATGAAGACGAGAAAGACTGGTGCTGCGTGAGTCAGTGCACCAATCAATGAGGTGCAACTGACAACTACTCATTCCGCTGTGAAAGCACAGCAATGAGTAATAATGATAATAATAATAATAATAATAATAATAATAATAATAATAATAATAATAATAATAATAATAATAATAATAATAATAATAATAATAATAATAATAATAATAATAATAATAATAATAATAATAATAATAATAATAATAATAATAATAATAATAATAATAATAATAATAATAATAATAATAATAATAATAATAATAATATTAGTCATAGCAGTAATAACAATAAAATAGCGAGAAGCATAGCGAACAATAGGCTCGGGGTGGATGGCGTGAGTATGGAGATAAATCTATTTGCAGCATCAGCACCCTCCTCGAGGCACCATCGTGCGTATTGCAACGGCGTATTAGGCGCTCCAGGTGTTTGTGAATGAGTCGCTGGAAGATCGGCAGGGTTATTGGGACATTAACACCTGCTTATTAATATCACCGCTGAAAAATAACCACGATAGCAGCAATAACAACTGCAAGTGATGCTCCAACCTCTACACGAATTCCAACATCAACGCCAATGCCGACCACAACACCAACGTCAACATCAAAAATTACGACGCAAACATCACCGCTATCCTGAAAGCCACAACATCACCATAAACGCCAACACTGACAACACCACTGTTTACAAAACAACATCGACACAACACCACTACCAACAACAACAAAAACAGCACCACCAACATAAAACAACAACACTTACAGCAACAACACTAACAGGAACACCACAACACCACCAACAACACTACCACTACAACACCACAGGAACTACCACGTCTTCTACTACTTGTTGGCAGGGGCGCCTGCGTCGTTGAAGGAAAAACTGCACCTTTCCAGGCCCGAACACTATGCCTACCTTAACCAGGTTGTTTTATGGTCTTGTGTGCTTGTTGTGTGCTTGTTGTGTGCTTGTTGTGTGCTTGTTGTGTGCTTGTTGTGTGCTTGTTGCATGGTGGTGTGTGCTTGTTTTATGGTTTTGTAGTTGTTGTGGGTGTTGTGTGTTTGTATATGCTCACCATAACCACCGCCATCATCATGACCACCACCATCATCATGACCACCACAGGGTCACCCATCGGCTCCACACAGGTGCCTGGAAAAGGAGGCCAAAGAGTTTGACAGGCTGCGCAGTGCCATGTATGCTGTTGGTTTCCACAACGAAGTGCAAGAGAGGTGGGCTGTGCTGTTTTGTTTTCATTGTTGCTGTTGTGTTGTCATTGTTGCTGTTGTGTTGTCCTTGTTGTTGTTGTGTCATTATTGTTGCTGTTGTTGTTGCTTTTGTTGTTTTTGTGTTGTTATAGTGTTGTCATACAGATTTTGTTATAGAGGGGGAATAAATTTCATAATCTGACAACAGCAACAATCATCTTCCATTCTTGGCAGGTTGTACCTCGTTTTGGCTGCTGTGCTGCACCTTGGCAACATCCAATTCAGAAAGGTTCATACAAACACACACACACATGTACACACACATGTACACACACACACACACACACACACACACACACACACACACACACACACACACACATGTACACACACACACACACACACACACACACACACACACACACACACACACACACACACACACACACACACACACACACACACACACACACACACACAACACACACACACACACACACACACACACACACACACACACACACGCATACACAGAAGTCCGAAGGCAGCAACCACAACGAGCACGTGGTGGTGAAGAACATGAAGGAGGTGAACATCGTCTGTGAGCTCCTCAAGGTGGGAGCTGGAAGTGGATGGATAGAAGAATTGAGAAATGAATGAAAGGATTGAGAAATAAACACCTGAATGAATGAAATGCTCGAGGGATGAATGGATGAATGAATGGAATGCTCGAGGGATGAATGGATGAATGAATGGAGTAATTTTGAATGATAACCAACCGACACAACACTGGGTAGGTGTCTGAGAGTGCGTTGTTGGAGGCGTTAATGAAGAGGAAGACGATGGCTGGAGGGGAGGTGGTCGTCATGAGCAACAAGCTGGAGGAGGTGGTTGCTAGGCAGCAATCTTGACAACTAATCAATTGCCTATTTGCTCAGAATATTAACTTGATTTAGCTTCCTTTCTTTTCCATCTCACCCATCATCATCATCATCGTCATCATCATTACCATCATCATCATCATCATCATCATCATCATCATCATCATCATCATCATCATCATCATCATCATCATCATCATCATCACCATCACCACCACCCTCCTAGGTGATCAGCACATGCAACACCACAGCCAAGTGCCTCTACAGCGGCCTCTTCAACTGGATCGTCCTGCAAATCAACGCCATCCTCCTTTCCAGGCACGATGGCAAGAACCACCAGGTTTCTGATATTGCTGTTGTAAAAACTGTTACAATAACTGTCGTCTTTACCGATGTACCACCACGCACCATGCACAACCATGCACCATGCACAACCATGCACCATGCACAACCATGCACCACTATGCACCACCATGCATCACAGGGCAAGTGCATTGGAGTGTTGGACATCTTCGGCTTCGAGGACTTTGAGCACAACAGCTTCGAGCAGTTCTGCATCAACTACGCCAACGAGAACCTTCACCTCTACTTTAACCAGCACATCTTCCGCCTGGAGCAGGAAGAGTACCGTAGGGAGGGCATCTGCTGGAGTGACATCGACTACATCGACAACACCGCCTGCCTCGACCTCTTCAACAAAAAGCCCTCTGGACTGCTCTACCTTCTTGACGAGGAGTCCAAGTGGGTTCTTTGTTTTTCATGTGTTTTCATGTGTTCTCATGTGTTTTCATGCTTTCTCGTGTTTTCCCATGCTTCTTGTGGGAGTCAAGAAACATGCTATAGTTTTCATATTTCACATGTGGGTCTACCGCGGCCTTTATATATTTCCACTGAAACTTCCCTTGTGCTCTTACTCTTCATAGCAGCAACACTCTTTCCACCACGCACCACCACCACACATCTCAGCTTCCCAGGAGCCAGCAACGAGACGCTTTTGTCAAAGTTCCACGACTGCCACAGGAAGAACCCTTGCTACGAAGTGCCACAACTCAAGGAGAGCGCCTTCAGTATCGTGCACTATGCTGGCAAAGTCAAGTACCAAATACAGGTGTGGGTAGTGTGGTGTGGTGTGGTGGGGTGTGGTGTGGTGTAGTGTGGTGTGGTGTAGTGTGGTGTGGCGTGATGTGGCGTGGTGTGGCGTGGTGTGGTGTGGTGTGGTGTAGTGTAGTGTGGTGTGATGTGGTGGATATGGTAAGTTTAGGTCGAGCTTGGCGCGTTTGGATGCATGGTTGTCAGTACCTCAAAGCGCCTGTTTCAATGCGAATCTTATTGAAGAGTTTCATTCGTGTCACTGCCACTCATACACTCACACACATCACCCTGCAAAGGAGTTCCGAGAGAAGAACATAGACCTGATGAGAGCCGATGTGATGGCGATGCTCAAGAACTCCAAACTGCTCTTCGTCAGAGAAATCATTGGTCTGCGTGGTTGTATGCGTGGTTGAATGCGTGGTTGTATGCGTGGTTGCATGTCCAATCTCAACACCACTGCAGCACCTTTCAATATCACACCAAACCACTCGCAAGGGCAAAATCCAGTGGCCATATTGCGGTGGTCGTTGTTGCGGGTGATGCTGAAGGCTTGCTGGGCCTTCAAGCAGGCTGCTGAGAGGAAAAAAGCAAGACATGGTGCCGTTGATTGTGAGTGTGTGTGTGTTTGTGTGTGTGTGTGTGTGTGTGTGTGTGTGTGTGTGTGTGTGTGTGTGTGTGTGTGTGTGTGTGTGTGTGTGTGTGTGTGTGTGTGTGTGTGTGTGTGTGTGTGTGTGTGTGTGTGTGTGTGTGTGTGTGTGTGTGTGTGTGTGTGTGTGTGTGTGTGTGTGTGTGTGTGTGTGTGTGTGTGTGTGTGTGTGTGTGTGTGTGTGTGTGTGTGTGTGTGTGTGTGTGTGTGTGTGTGTGTGTGTGTGTGTGTGTGTGTGTGTGTGTGTGTGTGTGTGTGTGTGTGTGTGTGTGTGTGTGTGTGTGTGTGTGTGTGTGTGTGTGTGTGTGTGTGTGTGTGTGTGTGTGTGTGTGTGTGTGTGTGTGTGTGTGTGTGTGTGTGTGTGTGTGTGTGTGTGTGTGTGTGTGTGTGTGTGTGTGTGTGTGTGTGTGTGTGTGTGTGTGTGTGTGTGTGTGTGTGTGTGTGTATGTGTGTATGTGTGTATGTGTGTATGTGTGCGTGTATGGACGTGGGTGTGTGGGTGTGGGTGTGTGTGGATGGGTGTGCGTGTGTGGGTGTGCGTGTGTGGGTGTGGGTGTGTGTGGATGGGTGTGCGTGTGTGGGTGTGTGGATGGGTGTGCGTGTGTGGGTGTGGGTGTGCGTGTGTGGTTGTGTGTGGATGGGTGTGTGGACTCCACACCACCACTACAGACTCCGAGAAGTACCAAAAGGAGCTGATGAGGCACAAGAGACCCTTTGATCACAACAGGTTTCTTCCGGCCTTCTCCTATGCCTTTCTGTTCTTCTTCTTACCTTTTTGTATCTTTTCTACACTTGCTTCCTTCCTTCCTTTCAACCTTTCTTTCTTCATACTTGTTCTATACATTTTTCACTCTCATATCCATAATTTTTCACTCAATTTCCCATCTCCTCCTCTCATTGCCCTTTCACCATCGCCTTATTCAAACAGCACGTTTCGTCAATATAATCTCTAAGATCTTTTTCAGGATTGTGTTGTCGAATAATAAAATTTATTTGAATTTTTGTTTTAATGCTTTTTAAATGCTTAGAATGGCTTGTAGATGGTTTTCACCACGCCATGTTCCCCCATTTGATCGCTTGGTCTTTCACTTTGATGCTTGCTTCACTTGCAAGGCCCTCTCATGCGGCTGCTAGGAGAATCTTTCTCTACAACCAATCTACCCACAACAACTTCAACAGCAACAACTTTAACAACAACAACAACAACTTCGACAATAACATTTTCAACAATAATAATTCCAACAATAACAGCAAAGACTTAAACAACAACAATCACAACAACCACCCTATCGACAACAAAAATCACAAAATCCACACATTCCTTTCTAAAGACATCAATACTACCACTAATGGTCACACACAAAAAGTTAAATCAAAAAACTATCTTTCCTGGATTCAACATCAACATCAACAAAAACAACAACTTCAACAACAACATCTACAAAAACAACAGCTTCAACAACAACAACATCTACAAAAACAACAGCTTCAACAACAACATCAACAAAAACAACTTCAACAACAACATCAACAAAAACAACAGCTTCAACAACAACATCAACAAAAACAACAGCTTCAACACTATCAACCAAAACAACAACCAAATCAGCATCAACAACAACTTCCTCAACAAAGACAGCAACCCCTTCACCAAAACCAATCTCACAACCAACCACAAAACCCCCAAACACACAACAAACAACAAGCGCACAACCACCACCAACAAACGAACCACCAGCCACACAACCACCACCGCCACCACCACATTGACTCTCCATTCAAACAGTACGTCGTTGCAGCTTGTTTCTCATTAATTTGCATCTTTCTTCACCATCCACTAACAATTTCACCCTTTCACCTCTAACCCCACTCTTATTTGCCACTAATTTCTGCTTCGGATGTTCTATAATGTTGCCTTGAGCTTGCCGGCACATGAACCTTTCACAGCTCACACAGCTCCGAGTAACGCCATCTCATTCACCGACTAATTGAGGCAATAAGGAACTCGCCTAATTACGCGTCTCTCCAATTAACTCACTTCACAAAAAACACGCACACACACACACACACACACACACACACACACACACACACACACACACACACACACACACACACACACACACAAAGTACCTATTGTTATTACCATCTTCATGAGCGTGTGCCTCACAGCGGCTCATGCTGAGGAGCGCTTGCATGTCGTCTGAAGAATGTTAATTTACATTCTCAGTTGACCCTAACTGATATTCCGAAAATTAAAAAAAATATATACTACTACCAATAATAATAATAATAATAATAATAATAATAATAATAATAATAATAATAATAATAATAATAATAATAATAATAATAAGATACTAATGCTAATAAACCTTCATCAATCTTATTTCATTAACTCTATTTGACCTACCACCACTTCAATCGATTCTTACCGAGACTGCGCCCACCCACCGACAGGAGGAATCGTCTGCACAGGCCTCGCATCACCCTGGTCAAGGTGCCTTTCTATGTCACCTGTTCTCTATGCATTTACCCACCCATGCACCACCACAGCACCTTCAGGAACTGAGAGACATGCGCCTTCAGACCGCTTTCAAGGTGCCTCTGGGCGGCAGGAACAGCAAGTCCAAGAACAAGCCACCCAGCACCTCAGCGCAGTTCCACGTGAGGGGCCTCAGTCGCTTTCTTCAGCTGCCTGGCGCTTTGAAGATGAGAGATATTATAATTAATATTTTTTTACTGTCATTATTATCTCATTAGTTATATGTTATTTTGAGTATCGTTGCTACGCCCCCGCAGAACTCGCTGCTGCAGTTGACTGACACCCTCAACCAGGCTTCCCCCTTCTTCATCCGCTGCATCAAGTCCAACGAACACAAGGTCAACCTCCCTTTCTCCATTTCTCTTTTCCCACCACTTCCCTTTTCTCACCACCTTCCTCTCTCACCACCTCCTTCTTCTCACCACCTTCCTCTCTCACCACCTCCTTCTTCTCACCACCTTCCTCTCTCACCACCTCCTTCTTTTCACCACCTTCCTCTCTCACCACCTCCTTCTTCTCACCACCTTCCTCTCTCACCACCTTCTTCTTCTCACCACCTTCCTCTTTCACCACCCCCTCTCTCATCATTTTTTTTTCACCATCCTTTTCCCACCGCTTAGTTATTTTATTCATTCAAAATGAACTCATGCTCATTTTTTTGTTAACCCGATCTCTATACGAACTATCATCTTACTTTCTGCGATGCAAATCGTTTTTTAACTCCTTGAGGAGTTATGAACCTTTTTTCAACTGCAGCCCTCCCCCCTTCACCTCCCCTCTTCCGCCTTCCCTCCATCCCCTCCTCCCCCCCCCCCCCCCCCCCCCCACACACACACACACACACACACACACACACACACACACACACACACACACACACACACACACACACACACACACACACACACACACACAGGTAGCCAAACGGTTCGACGAGGAGTTTGTGCAGAGGCAGCTGCGGTACACAGGCATGCTGGCTACCGTGAAGATCAGGCAGTCAGGCTATAACTACCGCACCCTCTTCTCCGTCAGATTCCTTGCCGCCAATTATGCTATCAATATCACTATCATGATCACTATCAATTTCACTATCAGTTACACCACCGTCACCACACCACCACTATTACCACACCACATCAGGACTTCATCAACTACTACTACCTGCTGCTGCCTGCAGGCAAGGCGAGTGTCAAGGAGGACATCGAGAGCTTCCTTCTCTCCCTCGGCATCGACCACAACAACTTCCAGATCGGAGTCTCCAAGGTCTTCGTCGTTGTTGATGATGTGGTTGCTGTTGTTGCTGTTTTTGATGATGTTGCTAATGTTGTTGGTGTTGTTTTTGTTGTGGATGTTGCTGTTGGTGTTGCTGTTGTTGTTGTTGGCGTTGCTTTTTATTTTTTACCATCATCTCCAACAACAGTAATGATACCATCAAAAACCACACCAACAACACAACTCACTACAGCACCACCAGCACAACAACTACCAACACCACCCACCCAGGTGTTCCTGCGGGAGAACGAGAAGTGTTACTTGGACGACCTGCTGCACGAGGCGTTGATGCGGAGGGTGTTGTTGCTGCAGCGGTGGCTCAGAAGCGCCTTGGCCAGAAGGACCTTCCTCAGACTCAAGCGAGCTTCCATCGTCATCCAGGTCCGCTGCATGTCGTTGGTGGCTGTTATTTCTGGCTGTTGTTGTTGGCTGTTGTTGGTGGCTGTCACTGTCACCCTAACGCTAACTCTAGTATTTGTGTCATGCAGCACACTGTTCAGGCAACAAATATCTTTTCATATAAGTGTCATGATCTATACAAGATCAGACGAGTTTATACCGTTTGCACCACACGTTGATGCAGGCTTTTTCGAGAAGCATTTTGGCGCAGAAGGACTTTGCCCGCCTCAAGGGGGCCTGTCTGTCCATCCAGTGCTGGTTCCGCATGGCTGTGGTTCGCAAGAACTACCTGGCACTCACCTCGTGTGCCCCCGTGCTCCAGCGGTGTTCCAAGTCTTTCCTCGCTTCCAGGAGGTCTGATTTTGTATGTTTGTGTGTGTGTTTGTGTGTGTGTGTGTTTGTGTGTGTGTGTTTGTGTGTGTGTTTGTGTGTGTGTGTGTGTGTGTGTGTGTGTGTGTGTGTGTGTGTGTGTGTGTGTGTGTGTGTGTGTGTGTGTGTGTGTGTGTGTGTGTGTGTGTGTGTGTGTGTGTGTGCGTGTGTGTGTGTGTGTGAGTGTGCGTGTGTGTGTGCGTGTAGGTATATTTAAAGATTTTTGTCGTCTCATTGATAATTTTCACTGACTCTCCACTAGATCTTGCAAGCATTCGCGACAACGAATCAGCATTGACTCCGATGACAACCTCGATTCTGGTAATGAAGCTGATGAAGGTGGAAGCATTCATATTGGTGATGGTGATTATGAAAAAAAGGGAGATAAAAAGAAGGAAAAGGAGGAGGAGGAAGAAAAAGAGGGGGGAGATAGAAAGGAGAAGGAAAAGGAGGAGGAGGAGGAGGAGGAGGAGGAGGATGGGTGCAGACGAGGCAGGGAAGTGGTGAGGTGCACAGAGAATGGAACGTCTTTGATGCCTGCTGTCAAGAGGTCCTCGGTCGTCATCGTCAACAACAAGATCATCGTCCCACCAACCCACTCACAAGTCACTGCAGGTGACACTGCTGATGAGGTGGATGAGGTCTTCAAAGAGAAGGAGCACTCAAAGGGGGGTCGTGAGGGGGAACGAGGCACCGAAGAGTCTTCTCGCACGGACAGCTTTCCGTGCAATCGTCTCTACCTCACCGACAGGCCTGTTCCTTTGGACTTCTTGCCGGTCATTGGCAAGGTCAACAACTCCTTGAGCTTGAAGGCTCACAAGTCACTTCGGAGAGACCATCCTTCTAACGATGCTCAAGCGGTCTTCCTCCAGCACCAAAAAGCCGACAACAGTGAAACAATCAACAATGAAAAACATAGCAACAATGAACAACATAGCAACAAGGAACAACATAGCAACATCGAACAACATAGCAACAGGGAAGAACATAGCAACAGGGAACAACGTGGCAACAGGGAACAACATAGCAACAGGGAACAACATAGCAACAGGGAACAACATAGCAACAGGGAACAACATAGCAACAGGGAACAACATGGCAACAGGGAACAACATAGCAACCATCGACAACATGACATTGAGCAACAAAATGACAAATTTCAAAACAAAAACAGCCTCAAAACAGCGTCAAACCAAACGACACGACTTCCAGATGGAAGTTCACTTTTAGATGTTTCTGAAAATGAAATCGAAAATAAATTGTTTCCATTAAGTGTCTCTACCGCCACTGCTTCCAGCGCCACTACCACCGCCACTACCACCGCCACTACCGTCAACTGTGCTACTACAATCACCAACACGACTTTTTCACAACCCTCCCAAACTTCTCAAGATTTCGACAAGTTTGTAGTGTTGTTAGAACTTCCAACATAACACTATGATTTGCACATTTATTTTTTAACCACTTCATAATTCACGTCACGAAGCTTTTACAAACAGGCCACTTAAACAGCAGTATGCAGTGAATAAAGCTGCTAATAAAACAGCACCCTCTTCAAACCCTCCACTACACTGTATTATTACACCTTACCACACAAACACCGCATAGGCCTTGCAGTCAGACAGACGCACACACCTCGACCATCATCCTGCCTCACGACTCTCCCCTCACCATGGTGCACATAGCCTCGTCGCAGGTGCCTCAGTCGAGAGAGCCTGTCCCAGGGACGGTCTCCGAGACCCGCTCTAGCCAGGAGAACCTCTGTGGCGTGCTCAAGCATCAACTCAAGTCAGGCTCTTACCAGCCACAAGTCAGCAACTACCAAGCTCTCTCCAAGCACCTTCAGAGGCCTTCCAACCTCTCCGAAGAACCCTCTAACGACACTCAGCAGCAGCAGGCCAGTGCACCACCGCTGGTGAGGCACATTCCCGTCAGAGTGCAAGCCCCTCTGTGGCAGGGCGGTGCTGACGGTGTTTTTGGTGACGTGGATGAGAAAGGGAAGAGTGACGTAGGAGTTACAGAGGTGTCTGCTCCCTCGAGAAAGTGAGTCTCTGGGTGCTTCACTGATCGTCAATTGCCTATTCAAACTCCTCAAAACCGTGACCACTTTGCTATATGTTTTGTCATAGGTCACTCAAATCCACTCACCACTCTACCACAACCACAGCTCCAAAACTCCACTGCATTGTCAACTTTCACCACAGAAACTCATCCGTGTCTTCACAGCCTGGTCCCGAAGACGTTGAGGTTGTTGACATTCCTTCGGTCATTCATCCTATTATTCCTTCATTCATTCCTTCGGTCATTCATCCTATTATTCCTTCATTCATTCCTTCGGTCATTCATCCTATTATTCCTTCATTCATTCTTTCATTCCATTATTCATCTTCCCATTCATTTAATTATTAATGTGTACATTCATTCCACAATCTACTTCACTGTTCACATTCAATCAACTCCCCTCTTCAAAGCTCTTTAACGCCACTTCACTGCTATCATCGTCATGTCGTGTCGTTGGTGACGTTGCCGTTGATGTGATGACGTTGCTGTTGATGTGGTGATGTTGCTATTGATGTGGTGATGTTGTTGTTGATGTGGTGATGTTGCTGTTGATGTGGTGATGCTGTTGTTGATGTGGTGATGTTGTTGTTGATGTGGTGATGTTGCTGTTGATGTGTTGATGTTGCTGCTGATGTGGTGATGTTGTTGATGTGGTGATGTTGCTGCTGATGTGGTGATGTTGTTGTTGATGCGGTAATGTTGCTGTTACCGTTGCAGTTGCGGGTAGAGGGGGTTCGAGAAGAGTTACAGCAGGAGGGTGGCACGGTGGTGGCGAGGGAGGCGTTCGAGGAGAAGAGTCTACGGGCTCCTCTGGCCGTAGAGGAGTCATTCAACGACCTCGCTTCTGAAGAGGTGCTGTCCTCATGCGCCTCATCCTTTTTACTGTTTTTTTTATAATTATATTTAATAATTAGTAATATATTTTAATTATATAGTTTACTGATCATTTCAAATTGAATTCTTATTTTTAACAGGCTTTTCACAAAATCTCTCCACAGCCTCTCAACTCCCTCGACTACGAAGTTCGAGTGCTGTCGATAGACGAGGAAGAGGAGGAGGACGAGGAGGACGAAGAAAGAACGTATGAGGAAGACCACCTCTTTAAGGCTTCCAACGACTTCGAACACAAGGACCGCCTCAACGCCGCCAAGGAGCACTACTACCGCTTCTTCCACAAGAACAACAAGGAGACACCCCAGAAGAAGAAAAAGCTAAAGAGTACCAAAGGTAGCGAGTTGATGAGCAGTTTGGACTCCAGCGACATTGAGCCGTGTGCCATCAAGAAGCCAGAACAGACTGCAAGAGAGGATGGAGGTTTGTGTGTGTGTTTGCGAGTGTTTGTGTGCGTGTGTGTGTTTGTGTGCGGGCTTGCTTGCGTATGTGCGCGTGCGTATGTGCGCGTGCGTTTGTGCGTGTGTGTGTGTGTGTTTGTGTGTGTTGGTCCATGCGTGCTTAGGTGATGTCTAATTCAATGCTCGTCCATGGCCACGCAGACGATGCAAAGCAGGGTTTGTTTGGCCGCAACAAACTCACTCCACGCAAGAATTCGCTCAAGAAGAACCAGCACAACAATTCTTCGCAACAACAACAGCAGCCCAGTTGGACGGTCTCCAGCACTGCGCAGTGGAAGTACCCGCTGGACCTGGTTGTTGAAAACGTCAACCAACTGCAACAACTCGAAAACTTCCTCTCGCAAAAGGTGCTCCCAAGCTTGCAGGCCTCTCACGCCATTCTTTCGCCACTCTACCAGGAATCCATGCTACGTCACGTCGTCTTACCACACTATGCGTCACACCACTGTTTTACCACACCACACTTCATCTTACACCACACCTCACTACCACACCTCACCACCACACCTCACCACCACACCTCACCACCACACCTCACCACCACACCTCACCACCACACCTCACCACCACACCTCACCACCACACCTCACCACCACACCTCACACCACACTTCACCACCACACCTCACCACCACTCCACCCTCAGGTGATCTTCACGGGCAAGTTGAAGCGGGAGAGGGGTAACAAGGACAGCGTAGTGGACGAGGTGTTCCGAGCCTCCCTGCACGAGTTCCACTCTTACATCGTCACCCAAATCTCCACCGCCAAGAAGGTCTGCAAAACTGCTGTGGCTGCGTAGTTGTGGTGGTTTGTGGTAGTTTGTGGGGGTTTGTGGGGGTTCGTGGGGGTTCGTGGTGGATTGTGGTGGTTTGTGGTGGTTTGTGGCTTATCCTTGGTGGTGTTGCTTCTTCAGCTAATAACATAAGTAGCGGAGGCGTTCATAGTAGTACCACCACCACCTCAGGCGACTGAGGTTGAGTACGCGTACAGTTACGAGCGCCTGATGAAGCTGGCGGAGGAGATCCTGAAGGCGAAGAGCAGGCACTGCGAGGCTGTTTCCGACAACACTGTTCTCATCAACCCTTTCAGGTGCCCTTGAGTCTGTCATTGCTGTCAGTGCTGTCAATGCTGTCAATGCTGTCAATGCTGTCAATGTTGTCAATGCTGTCAGTGTCGTCAATGCTGTCATTGGCCCTGTTCGAGATTTCTTTTTGTGTTTTGTAATTGTAAATATTCACCACCAGCTCCATCGTGTTCACCGCCATTTCCACCACCATCTTCACTACCACCACCACCACCACCACCACCACCACCACCACCACCACCACCACAGGGGCTTCTTGGACGAGTTCATTCGCAAGAAGGAGCACAAGGAGCTGCCTGACCTCAAGGTTAAGAAGAGGCATCGCAACAAAAACAAGAAGGACGTCGTCTATGTGCGTTTCTGTGTCCTCCTCTTTGTCTTTTTCTTTGTCCTTCTTTTTGTTTTTCTGTTTTCCTCTTTGTTCTCTCGTCGTCTTTGTTGTCTTTCTCTTTATCCGGGTTCCTCCTTTTTGTCTCTTTCTTCATTCCTTCATCTCTTTTTTTTCTAGTCTTCTCTTTGTTTTTTTTGTTGTTGTTTTTTTCTTTCTTTTCTTCCTCTTCTTTGTCTTAAGACGTAAAGCCGCATACCACCTGCACAACACCACATGCACACTACCCACAGAAGCACATGGGCCACCACTTCCTGCTTATTCAGTTCAACATCGCCACCTTCTGCGAATTCTGCTCTTGCAAGTTGTGGGTGCTCGAGAAGGGATACACGTGCAAGGGTCTGTGCATTTTCTCCTCCTCTTCTTCCTCTTCCTCTTCCTCCTCCTTCTCTCTTCTCCTTCTCTCTTCTCCTTCTCTTTCTCCTCCTCTTCCTCCTCCTTCCCCTTCTTCTCCTTCTCTTTCTCTTTATCCTCCTCATCCTCTTCCTCCTCTTCCTCCTCCTTCTCTTCCTCCTTCTCTTCTTCCTTTTCCTCTTTCTTCTCCTCCTTCTCTTTATCCTTCTCCTTTTTTTCCTCCTCCACCTTCTTTTCATCCTTCTTTTCTTCCTCCTCCTTTTTCTCCTTATTTTTTTTCCTCCTCCTCTTCTTCCTTTTCCTCTTCCTCCTCTCCTCCTTCTATTCCTCCTCCTCCTCCTCCTCCTCTTCCTCCTCCTCTTCTTCTTCCTCTTCCTTCTCCTTCTTCTCCTCCTCCTCCTCCTCCTCCTCCTCCTCCTCCTCCTCCTCCTCCTCTTCCTCCTCCTCCTCCTCCTCCTCCTCCTCCTCCTCCTCCTCCTCCTTCTCTTCATCCTCCTCCTCCTTCTCTTCCTCCTTTTTCTTCTTCTCCTCCTCCTCCTCTTCATCCTCCTCTTCCTTCTTCACTTAATCTCCTTAAACTTATCGGTTTTGATCATTTTTCATAGCTTCTTTATATTTCAATTCAACATCTACTAAACCACTGCACACCATATCACATCACATCACAGTCTGCAAGCTCACCATCCACAAGAAGTGTGCCAGCAAATTGACTACCAAGTGTTCTGGAGTTGCTGACGATGTAGCCCTGGCTGCCAGGGTGTGTGTGTGTGTGTGTGTGTGTGTGTGTGTGTGTGTGTGTGTGTGTGTGTGTGTGTGTGTGTGTGTGTGTGTGTGTGTGTGTGTGTGTGTGTGTGTGTGTGTGTGTGTGTGTGTGTGTGTGTGTGTGTGTGTGTGTGTGTGTGTGTGTGTGTGTGTGTGTGTGTGTGTGTGTGTGTGTGTGTGTGTGTGTGTGTGTGTGTGTGTGTGTGTGTGTGTGTGTGTGTGTGTGTGTGTGTGTGTGTGTGTGTGTGTGTGTGTGTGTGTGTGTGTGTGTGTGTGTGTGTGTGTGTGTGTGTGTGTGTGTGTGTGTGTGTGTGTGTGTGTGTGTGTGTGTGTGTGTGTGTGTGTGTGTGTGTGTGTGTGTGTGTGTGTGTGTGTGTGTGTGTGTGTGTGTGTTTGTGTGTGTGTGTGTGTGTGTGTGTGTGTGTGTGTGTGTGTGTGTGTGTGTGTGTGTGTGTGTGTTTTTGTGTGTGTGTTTGTGTGTGTGTTTGTTTGTGCATGGATGCATGGGTGGATGATTCTATATTAAACCTTCAGCAATCATCTCAACAACAACCTTCACACGCATTCCTTCTCTGCAGTTGGGCCACTCGGTAGTGGGGTGTCCTTTGAACGTCTTGATGCAGGATTCTCCGGCAGGTGAGCACGTGACACTGCTGTGACGTCACTATTTCATAATGATCTACTCCGCTTTCGCATTAAAACGTTCCTTTCTCTATCCAAATATTCACTCATACACCAATCCTAATATTCACAAATACATCCACCAAACTTTTTCTAACGCCCATACGCCCTTGCACACACACACACACACACACACACACACACACACACACACACACACACACACACACACACACACACACACACACACACACACACACACACACACACACACACACCCTCTAGGCTACAAGATTCACCCGATCATAGAGCGGCTGATAAATACCATAGAGGTGGAGGGTCTGTACACTGAGGGCCTGTACCGGAAGAACGGCAAGGGGACTGACGTGAAACAACTGATCGCTGAAATCAACTCAGGTATGCTTTCGTGGTGTTGTTGTTGTTGTTGTTGTTGTTGTTGTTGTTGTTGTTGTTGTTGTTGTTGTTGTTGTTGTTGTCGTAGTGGCTGTTGTTGATGTATATTGATTGACTGTTGAGCTGATGGTCGGTGTAGCTGTAGAGTTGTAGTCTTCTTCTATATTTCTATTATCTACGATAGAATCCTCCATATCAACTCACACTGCTGCCAACTGGTGTCATAACCACTTCAACTTCAGCCACAACTACAGCCACACCAACCACTACACCACTAGCCACACAGCCACACCAACCACTGCACCACTAGCCACACCAACCACCACTGCAGGCAAGCAGCAAATAGACTTTAGTGCATGGTCCATACACGTGCTCACCTCGGTCTTCAAGGCCTTCTTCAGGGAGATGCCCGAGCCCCTCATGACCTATGCTCTTTACCAGGACTTCCTCAGGACCGCGGGTGGCTGGTGGTGGCTGGTGGTGGCTGGGGGTGGTTGTAATGAACGGTATTGGTTACGTTTTTGGGGTGAATTTCATTATATAGGAGATTATAAAAGCATATTGCAGAGCGAGTGTGGATGTGTTTGTTTGTTGATAGTTTAAAGAGCATCAAACATACACACGCAAACACACACACACACACACACACACACACACACACACAAACACAGACATAGAGAACAGGAGCGAGAGGATGGAGGTGGTGTGTGCGCTGGTAGAGAAGTTGCCACAGGTGAACAGGGACTTTCTGGAAAGACTCATCTTCCACCTCGCCAAGTAGGCCTCTCTCCAACACTGCCACCCCGTCATCGCCAATGACATTCGGGAGCTCCTCTCCCATTCAACACTGCCTTGCTTCACTTACTTATCCACCTCTCCACTGATCCATTTCTCCCTTTCTCACTTCGTTCGCTCACCCACCCTTCTTCCCATCCACCTTTCCATCCATCCACCTACCAGGATTGCACTCCAAGGCAACAGCAACCTGATGACGGCAGACAACCTGGCCACCATCTTTTCGCCAGGCCTTCTGCGCAGTCCCCACAAGCTGCCAATGCAGGAAAGCCTCCTCCACGTCCCACGCCTCACCTCGTGAGCCTTCATTCATCCGTCACTGATCCATTCCATCCATCATTGAGTTTCTTCATCCATCTGAGTGCAATCACTTTCCTTCTTTCTTTTTCCTTCTCTCTTCTTCCTTTCTCTCTTTCCTTCCACCTCTCTTTTTTTCACTTTTTTTTTTCTCTTATCAACTTTCTCTTTTTGCCTCCACTTTTCAGTTGCGTGCAGTTTCTGGTAGAGATGCAGGAGCAAAAGACCAGGTTGACACTCAGACACATCGGTCTCATCGACCAGGAGACCATGCACCTCGAGGACCAGCTCCACTGCCTCCAGACCTCTGTTGAGCCTCCGCCTTTGCCTGTCAGTGCCTGTTCCCTACTCATCCTGTCGCCTCATTCACTCCTTCATCCTTCATTCATTTTTTATATACTCCTCCATCCTTCATTCATTTTACATTCACTTTTTCATTCTTTATTCTTTCCTTATTCACTCCATCCACCCTTCATTCACCCACCCACCTTCCACCCTTTCCCAAGCAGACACAGGAGCTGCAGCAACAGCGGAGCGTGGAAGGCGCTTCGGATGAGACCGTCAAGACTCTCACCAGCCACTACCGCTCCCTCCAAAAGCAAAAGTGCCTCTTTCACTCATGCAATCTTCACCTTGCATCAACTCAACACTCATCATGCACTTTCCACCACTCAATACTCATGAATTTCACGACTGAATCACTTTCCAATGATATTGGGTGACTTCATATCAACCCCAACTTCCACACCACATCACCGCACCACATCACCAAATCACATCACTACACCACATCACCACACCACGTCACCACACCACATCACCAAACTACACCACCCAGACAATCTCTGACCGAAAACATGCTTCGACTGTCGTACAACAAGCATTGCTCCAGCGAGGGCAGGGTCTCCTCTGAGGAGGCCGAGTCCTTGCTCGGAGATGATGACGTCGATAGTCTCGCCACTTACAACTCAGGTGGGAGGGGTGATGATGATGATGATGATGATGATGATGATGATGATGATGATGATGATGATGATGATGATGATGATGATGATGATGATTATGATGATGATGATGATGATGATGATGATGATGATGATGATGATGATGATGATGATGATGATGATGATGATGGTGATGATGATGATGATGATTATGATGATGATGATGATGATGATGATGATGATGATGATGATGATGATGATGATGATGATGATGATGATGATGATGGTGGTGATGATGATGATAGTGATGATGATGATGATGATGATGATGATGATGATGATGATGATGATGATGATGATGATGGTGGGGATGATGATGATGATGATGATGATGATGATGATGATGGTGGTGGGGATGATGATGATGGTGGTGGGGATGATGATGATGATGATGATGATGATGATGATGATGATGATGATGATGATGATGATGATGGGGACGATGATGATGATGATGGTGGTGGTGGGGATGATGATGATGATGATGATGATGATGATGATGATGATGATGATGATGATGGGGACGATGATGATGATGATGATGGTGGTGGGGATGATGATGATGATGATGATGATGATGATGATGATGATGATGATGATGATGGGGATGATAATAATTATAGCGTGTGAAAGGAGCTCGTTCATATCAACTGGTTGGTGAATTAGTTAAGCGTGGTGTGCTCAGGGTGCTTGCATGCCTTGCGGGCTCTTACCTGCCTGCCTTGACACTATAATAATATTTGTATTGCATTGTATGTCCTGACCTTATCAATAAGGAATTTTTCATTCAAAAAATTCATTGGAAAAATATTTCACTATGGAAATTTGGTTTGAAAATTTTCACTTCAAAAAATTTCCATTCTGTGGTGTATGTTGAATAAGTTTTCAATTTCACATTTTCGCTTTCAACTGCTCTCATGCCTGTGATGAATGCGTATTTTCATGCCTTCCTAACTTTTCAAGCGGCTTGCATTCCTCAGCCTTCAAGCCACTTGTTTGTGACTGCTTATATACCAGCGATGGTTGTTATGAAACGTGATCAACTAAAATTAATTTTAGAAAATTAATAACGGCTCTAAATGAATGAAAAATACCGATAAATAAATGATCATTTGATTATATGTGGAGGCTAATTGAAGTATATGATGGTTATAACAAACATCACCAATTCCTTCCTCCGCACAGATGAAGTAAACAGTCTCCACAACTCCACCAACTCTTACTCCTCCCCTTTCAATCAAAAACTCCCTCCTTGCAAGTGACCCTTCACCACTCTTCCACTACAACTACAGAGGCGATTTTTTGTTCTACAACTCGTGTCATTTGTTGCTAAGCAACATCATCACCAAACTTGTTTTCCACTTTTTCGCATTTTTACGCATGCAACGACCACCTCTCTTGATATTCGCACCTCACCTCGAAGCTTCCGAACTCACAAGCGCTTCCTCAGCCACTTCTAACCTCGCTACACATTGGTATTTTCAACTTCCAGGATTCAAGAGGATATTTTTGTAAGAAACAACGACTGCACGTGTGTTTGAAAGCTATTTTCTTGAACGTTTTGATCCTTGTCACTCCTCGTCAGTGCGGTTTCGTGCATCCTCGATGCCGCAGCCTTCGAGAACACTTAACTTTGTGATATTAAAGCCACATCCGTCGTTGCCTCTCGCCACACCAGCCTCGCTACGCCCTCACCACTGCCTTCGCCATTATTCTCGCTACCTTTCATGTACCTCTCGTCCATTCATTCATATTTCCATCCGTCCGTCCGTCTATTTACTCATTCACTTATTTAACTATCTACCTACCCATCTATTCGCCCAGCCAACCATTCCACGTCACTTCACAACCAACAGTTCTCCATCGCCTTCTCGCGTCTGCTTACCACTGAATAAATCACTCTCTATTCACTCAATCGATTATATAGCCTGTGCAAATTACATCAAGTATTCCCGTATATACACCAATATATAAATACACATATACATACATATATATACACATAAATGCGTACTTGTTTGATATTGACAGAAAGCAGCTGACTATATTTCTTGTAACCAACCTGTTGACATCGACACAACGATCACGACATTCAAACCACCATTGGTACCTTCGGTTTTCGAATCCGCTTAAAATAAAGTAAAAACAAAATGAAGCTTTTTGAAGAATCGCCCATAAGTGTGTAGAACTCACTAACTAAATTGATAAAATAAACGAGTAAATATATAAAATTCGGCCAACACTAGCTGCCTTTTTAACTCGGACTCGACTTCAGTCAAACTTAATTAAACTGAATTAAGAATTAAACTGGGCCTCCCACTCGATCACTCCAGAGACAACAGACTCTGAAGTTCCTGCAAGTACCTATGATGGAGGTCTTTGGAGGCTTCGGGAGTAACGTAAACTGAGGTTTTGGTGAAAGGAAAGCGATTTTTACAAAATCTTGGTTTTTTTATTTGTTACTTCAATAAGCACAAATCCTTCACATTGCTGTAATACTTTGCATCCAGACTTGTTAATATCGACATCATAAAAATAAAGGTTGACGGTCGAAATAACCAGAGTTGATGTGTTTAAAGTGTTTTAAGGTCGACATCTACATCGAAGCTTCGTAACTAAATGTACACTTTTGATTTTTCTATTTTTTTATACTAAATTGTTCTCCTCCTAATAAACTACACTTATAGACTCCCCTTTCATGGTGCATTAAGATCACTTCATGGTGCATTAAGATCACTTAAGCTCTAGGCATCACCAATGGGCGTTTATAATTGCAAAAATATATTTATCACCCCCTCATTTCAGCACTCATCGTCGGGCATGTTTCTCAATGACTCACAACAGCCCGGAGCATCCATCCACTCATCCCTAGGCAGCCACTGCAAGAAGAGTGGCGTCAAGTAGCGGGGAGCGCTACAGGAGACGCACGTAGTTGCCGGGGAAGGTGCCGTACTGCATGGTGGCCTCGTTGAAGCCCACAAACCAGCCGTCAGAACACCTCTCCACCACACTCACCACTTCTCCCTGCCGCAGCGACATTTCGTCGTCCTTGCGTTCGTTGTAGGAGTACAAGACCTTGTACCTGTGCGGTGGAAGATACGCCATGATGCGTGAGTATGAAATTTCAAATATTTTTTTCAAATAGCATGCGATTGTGAGTGCTTCGATGAAACAGGTAGAAGAGTTTACTTCTCGCTGGGCTTGCTTCTCAAGCGTTGGATGATTCGTGCGTTGTTACCAGTTTCATTGCGATGAGGCCTGGAACTGTGGTGAAAAGAGCCATCGTTGTTCTTGGTGAAGTTGACCATGTTGTAGTCTCTTGCATCTGAGTAGTGGTCTCTAGAGAAATGTTGGGAGACCAATTTCCTGGCTTCGGGGTCGCTGTAGTGGCTCACAGTGTCAACATTATTCCAAGAGTCGTCTGAACGAAGAATGCTTCTGGTGGTCTCCTCTCTTGACGGGTTTTTGAAAAACTTGCTGAAGTTTGTGTGCAGACCTTCCTCATCATCACCATCCCGGCTCTTCGAAGTGGCAACGGCTTCTTCGTAGTTATGGGAATAACTTGATTTGTTACACGCATTTCTCGTCCGGTTGATAGGCCTTGAATGCGTCCCAGAAATTGGAATGCTGTGTTTGTCAGCTTCCACCTCGCTCTCGTACAAGTCCGAGTCCCAGGGGGAGGGGATTTGAGGCTGGTTGGAGGCCACTGAGTCAGAGCGGGATGTTCTGCCGCTGTTTGGGTGTTCTGTGGTGGTGGTGGTGGTGGTGGTGGTGGTGGTGGTGGTGGTGGTGGTGGTGGTGGTGGTGGTGGTGGTGGTGGTGGTGGTGGTGGTGGTGGTGGTGGTGGTGGTGGTGGTGGTGGTGGTGGTGGTGGTGGTGGTGGTGGTGGTGGTGGTGGTGGTGGTGGTGGTGGTGGTGGTGGTGGTGGTGGTGGTGGTGGTGGTGGTGGTGGTGGTGGTGGTGGTGGTGGTGGTGGTGGTGGTGGTGGTGGTGGTGGTGGTGGTGGTGGTGGTGGTGGTGGTGGTGGTGGTGGTGGTGGTGGTGGTGGTGGTGGTGGTGGTGGTGGTGGTGGTGGTGGTGGTGGTGGTGGTGGTGGTGGTGGTGGTGGTGGTGGTGGTGGTGGTGGTGGTGGTGGTGGTCGAATGTACAGTCATGCATTGAAATGAGCGCATTAGGCCGCCATGAAGAGCATGTCATCGTGGAGTGTCGCAAGCTGAGACCTGAGGAGGAAATGATGGGGAGTGGTCTGATGACTTGCACGTATGAGACCGGAAAAAGACCCTGCTTCCCGTTCAATCGACCTTCAAACCAGTTCGCGTCGATCTTGCGCAACAACATCACTTCGTCCCCCTTGCAATGAGAGCTCAAGTTAGTCCAAACTCAGTCTAGTTAGATTTATTTTGTAATTTTAAATTTCGAAAAAAAAAGCGACATTTCTTTTGACTCATACAGCCTTAACACTGGTGCCTGCAGACCTTCTGCATCGACAGCTCCAGGGGGTTCCTGCCTGAAAAGTCATGAGTGGCCACCGCTCTGCCCTCCCTCCGCTTGTCCTCGCCCTGCTCATCCAGGGCAACCACCACCTGGCATGTGAACAGCGAATTCGTTTTTAAATATTTGATTTTCAAATGTACGTGTCTAACCATTCATCCCTATATGTATCATTCGTTCTTGACTTATGAAGAAAATTAAATATAATAATTTGAGTGTTTTAAAAAGTTTAAAGCATTTGAGGTCTTGAACATTTGAAAGGCATGGAACATTCGAAAGACGTGGAACATTCGAAAGGTCACCTGCACGTAGTTGGAGGGGAAGACCCCCACTTGCTCTCCCAGCTGCCCCTTGAACCAGTTGCAGTCGATCCTGCGCAGAATCGTCACTGTGTCGTTCTTCTTCAACTCCAACTCGCTGCAAAAAGAGTTGAGATATCTTTTGCTGTTGTATTTTCAAAAACAAAAGATTGATAATTGCTTAGAAAACTGATAATTAATTTTTTTCGTTCCTATTGTAAATGAATTTGAAATATGAAGAATTTTTACCCGAACAAAAAATAAAAAAAAACTGTTTTTATTTATATATTTTTAGCCGCCTTCTCAATCGCTCGAGCAACTACCAGTTCCAAGAAATTCTGAGGTTGTAACAACAAACAAAACCAAGCGACTGGCGGAAAAAGTGTTTACTTTGGGTGTTGTGGCTTGAATGGAAAGAGCACTTTGGCTTGGCAGGTGGGTTCGGGCAGAGGGGGAGGGATGGAGGGCGTGGATGGGTTCATGTAGAACGAGGACCTTTGGATGCTCCTTGATACAGGTGGTGGTGTGTGAGGTGGTGTGAAGTTGTGGTGATCAGTGTGGTGTGAGGTGATGGTAGTTTGTGGTGTGAGGTGGTGTTGTGAGATTGGGTTTTGCGATGTGTAGGTAATATTCATCATGTTTTCTAACGGCCGTTTGTGAAATTTGACTTTATATTTTCAAATAACCCCTTTTCGCGCCAATATGAAGCATGACGTCACCTGGTTTCTTTACTTTCCTGATCTGGCTGCTTTCGCCGCAGATTAAGCTTCTCCTCCTCCGCCTTCAACTTTTCCTGTGTGGCATGGTAGCCTCGTCGTTATCTTGTTGCTCCAACGCTATCATTAAAAACTAATTTTTTGAAAATTAATATTATAAACTGATTTAGCATGCTTCATCGTTTGGAATTGAGTACCCCAAATTAAAGAGTCAAAGTTATCACTCGAATGCTGTTTTGCATTCATTGGGTGCCTTGTTTTGATTGCGCAGTTTGATTTCGCTGTTCGTGCAAACGATGGTGCATTTATTTCGACGAGTTTCTTAATGTAAATAACGTGATTAGGCGGATAAAAGAAAAGTCTTCCACTACGCTACCAGTCTCAGGCTTCTCAGTTGCTTGCTCTTGTGCGAGGAGGTGTCTGTTGTGGAGGTGAAAATAAAATTAAATGATGCTTGTGTCCATTTACAATGAGCTCTAGATGAAGTTGTGTGTTCAAAACCACTTGTAATTCAGTTTAAAATCTACATATTGGTTCATCTATCCACAATTGAATGAGAAAAATAGAAACTATAAATTTTCGAGATGGCTTCGGTGGCAGACCGTTGAGGAGGCTTAAAGAATGAGTCTTCCAATGGTTTATCCAACGATCCACTTCAGAGTCACTCTCGAAGCTGTGAGGAGGTGTTGCAATCTTCACCTTTCTTGCATTTCGAACGATTGAAAATACATATGTTCGACCCATCAATCACTCGGCGCTTCTTGTGCCTTAAAGGAAAAGATCATGTTTTTCACTGATTCTAAAATATCTTTAATAGTTTAACATCCCTCCCATCGACTTAATTACAGCGCCTTCCAGCACCATGCGTGAACCCTCAGACACTCCAGGCCACATACAACTCCACTGAACCTACTTTTTGTGGTGTGGAGCTTTCTGCAAATAAGTTCAAAGGAATTATTTGTTTTTATGACTAACGTTTTGAAAGCTCGCGAAAGGACTTTGAGGTGAACTTGAAAGGCTTTATATAACAACTTTTTGTTTTCTCAACGATAACTTAAAATATCCTCGAAAAACATTTATTGAAAAAAAAATGAAAAAAAAATAGATGCAAACATATAAGTATGATTTAAGCTTATTGACTTTTCGATCAAATGAATTATTCGGGACTTATGAAGTACCTCCGAATGATTCCAGTGGGATGTATAGTTGTACATGCCGCCTTCATTGGAGGTTCTGTTGTGGGTGTTTAAAGCAAACGACTCACTTCACTTTCAAAACAAACAGCACCTTCGGCGTTTGATACGAAGCGTTGAAAGCACAAATAAAAAGCAAGCCTGACTTTGATCTCATGTTCTCATTCTTCAGTTCTGTGGGTGTTTGAGGAGGAGGAGGTTGGTGGAGAATAGAGGATAAATAAATAACGCGAAAGCGGTGGATTTCAAACAAACAAACCTCTTCGTGATGAAATGGACTGCTCGTTGTGGAAAGCTTTCTGTGGGTTGCGAATAAAAATAATAACCACAATCTCACATCCTTCTCACAACCACATCCTCACTCGTGAACACAGACAGACTTTAATGACGTCATCACACTTTCATGACTGATTTATAACCGCAAACTTCAGCATGAAATGTATCTAAAAATAATCTGAAACAAGGAAGTTTTCGGCATTCTTCGCGGTTCACACGTGGAATAACTACACTCGAAACGGCCTATAAAACAACTATTCATGTTTCCACAAAAATAACTTTTTCGAAATCGTGCATTAAGCGTTCGATGTCTCCCATCCATCACTCCTCACTTGAATCAAGCTGCAGTCGTCACTAGAGAAGGACTCCGGTTGTTCACCTCTAGCAAACGCTTTCACGGGGAACTGCCAAGTGGAACTCTGTTCCTCTGTTGTCTGTGGCCTCACGGAAGATGAGATCTCAATGTAAGGTTGCACAGCGTAGGCTTCTCTCACACAAGCCGCCAAAGACTTGGCCCTCGGTCTCTCATGACCCAAAATGCGACTCCCTGGAGGCTCTGTGAGGCGTGGGTAAGAACATCCAATTTTCAAAATTTAAACATCAAACGAGGTTGATATTTGGTGTTGGGAAGTTGATGGAAGCGCTTGTTAGGAGGAGATTGTTTGGACAGATGTTGGTGGTTTCAAACTTTTGCGAAAAAGGCAAAAGTAAACAAAAGAATATTTAACTTTTTTTTGAAAAAAAACCTTTTTTTGAAGTTTGAAATGACGTCGCGGGGTCTTGTTTGGCGGCAAAATTCTCGGTGCCGAGCTGTTGTAGAAGCGAGAATGGCATGAGAGAACTAAACATTGGAAGGATCAATTTGGAAGAATCTCCATTCGACTCCAAGTGTGTGGCATTAAGTCTTAATTGCCAGCTCAGCCTGGTGAGCATCGGTCTTAATTGCGAAGGCACGCGAGGAGAGCAGGAAGCGTCTGTCATTGTGGATTGTTTACGCTCCGCCAGGTGCTTAAGGGGGTCAAATGCCTGCGAAGAGGCAAAAGCAAAAGCAACAACAACAAAAACAACAACAACAACAACAACAAATTCTTTAAGCCGCCACATCCACAGCAACCTTGTGTGAGTCAGGGTGGGAGGCCCGATGAGAGTTTGTTGTTTGCAGAAGAGACTGTTTCATGGCGCCTGGCCTGGTGGAGAAAGAGACCTTTGTGTGGCATGTGTGGTTGGTGAGACCGCCACTGCTTTCATCCTTGTGGCTGTCACCGAAACCGTTGGTGATGGGGGTGTTGGTGGTGGTGTGAGTGTTGATGGTTGTGTGGGTGTTCTTCAAGAAAGGTTCTTTCATGAAACCACTGCTTGGTAACTCCTTGTTTTTTCTGTGCAACACTCTAACGTGGCTCGAAGGAGGACCCTTGTGTGCCTCTTGTGTGCTTTTGTGTGGGTCAGTGTCAATGATTTCTTCGAACTTGCTTAAGTGTCTTTTCACATGACCCTTCCTCACTTCCTCTGTAGGTGGTTGGTGGGGGTGCTTCCAGTCATAAATTAACATAACAAAACATAATTCAGGCAAAAACGAATCCAAAAAGCACAGTCAAAATAGTTAAAAGGCTGCGATAAAAGTTAATGACTTTAAAGATTGTGGAGGTGTTGGGTGAGGTGAGGTTGGTAGGCTGAGAAGAAGTGTTTTCAATTGACGCTGGTGCTCATAACGCAGCTGATCAGCATCCGTGCAAGGGCCAGAAACGATGAAAAATGCCCTCTTCCGCAGCCTTCAAGACCATATTTGAGGCATTTTTGTAGCTATATTTAGAGGCAATTTGAAAAATTCATAGCCGTCAGTCATTGAGTCATTAGCTAATCTTTAAGAAACCAAGAAATTTATAATTTTGAATTATAATTTAGTAATCTGATAAAAGAATTAATATAAATTATTTTATTAATATAAATATAATTATGAAAATTAACATAATATATAAGTTAATTTATTAATCGCTACATAAATATGTGTTTCAAATAATGTAAATTTATAATATTATAAAAGTAAACTTCTGGAATGATTTAAACTGATTTAAAAGTAAACTTAAGATTACAAATTGCGTCTACATTCGACTTTATTACCTTGTTGGCTGTTGGAAGGGTTAGAAAGGCTGGCAACTTCATTGCTCTGATTGTTATTGCTCTGATTGTTATTGCCGTTGTTGTCGATTTTGTTGCTGTTGTTGTTGTTGCTTTTGTTGGTGATGTTGTTGTTGTTGATGTTGAGGGTAGTTTTAGCGTTGTTGAAGTTTTTTTTGTTTTCGTTGTTGGTAGTGGCGATGGTTTTGGAGTAGTTGGTCTTCACGTTGTTGTTGCTTGGGCCCTCAGCGGCTACGCCATTGCTGAGCTCTTGGTAGTTCTTGTTGTTGTTCCTCAGAGTATCATCTTTTGTGTGGTCGGCGTTAGTTTGTGAAGCACCTGTTGTGTTTTTGATGTTTCTGCTGCTATAATTAAAATAGCTGTTTTCTTGAGATAAATGTGGTTTTTACATCACAGGATATTTGTTGCTGGTGTTGTCGTTGCTGCTGATGTTGCTTTTATTGCAGTTGGTATTGTTGCTAAAGTTGTTGGTGTTGCTAGTGTTGCTGTGGTAACTTTGAACGTTGTCGGAGCTGTTATTCACGTTTCTCTCGATCAAACGTGCAGGCAATTCATGACCTTGCTTCGCATCGAAGGCAACACACGCTGAGTAAGCTTGCAAAAGTTCATGAAAATAAACTTTTAATCTGGCGCGAGGCTTAATTTATGAGATTTCAGTTGCAAGTTTTTTTAACTTCGCACCTCTTCGTAGGATGCCACGGATGAATGTTCTGAAGAATGCATCGGTGCTTGGTGCATGTGCGCCTTTGAAGGCATCAAGTGGCCAAGAGAACTGCACTCTTACGATTTGATTATTCATCAGCAGAAGCATATTTCCATCAAGTTTGCCTACTAATAATCTAATCCGATCCAATAAAAATATTTTTATAGCGCTGATTACACACTGTTCAAGAATGATCTGCTACGAGCTTAAAAATAAAAATAAAAAGTTCATCTCAAAACCAAAACTAAAAAAAAGACTTTACTACCTTGGATTCTGTGCGGAGCAGCCTGATCCATGAATGAAGGTGTGATGGAGCGACTGGAGAGGGGAGAATTGTTAAGAGAGAGGAAGGAGGGTTTGTGAGGGGGGTGTTTGTTGGTGGAAACTGTGGAGATGCTGATGGATCGGGTGGAAGTAGTCTTGTAAGGGCTGGAAGGTGTAGGAAGCTGAAACTGGCTGAGGTGGTGTTGAGAGGGCCTAAAAACCGGTTGGTGGTGTTGCATGCTGCTAATGGGTTGGATGATGGTTGCTGGCTTGGTGTTGATGTTGCTGCTGATGTTACTGTTGATGTTGCTGTTGATGTTGCTGTTGATGTTGCTGTTGATGGGGTTGTTAATGTTGGTTTTGATGATAGTGTTGTTGATGGTGTTGTTGCTTTTATTTTCGTTGTAGTTCATATTGGCGTTGATGCTTTTGTTGGCGTTGTTGTGGGGACGAATCATGGTGGTTTGGTGAAAGAAAATATTGTTGGATGGAGGGTTGTGTTGAGTAGGTGGCAAGGAAGGAGAATGGTTGTGGAGGGTGGCTGGGAGGTTTTTGTGGAAAGGGATTAGAAGGGTGGGTGGAAAGCCATTGCGAAGAGGGTTGTGGAGGGTGGGTGGGAGGCCATTGTGAGGAGGGTTGTGGAGAGGATGCAACTTCAGCGTCTTGCAGGAAACCTTGCAAGGACCTGGCCCACCATTGGGGATGGTAGGGCAGTGTGTGGGGGGCTGCTTGGAGGACAAAAGCACCTTTACAGGAGTGCCTGGAAGCTCGAAGTTGACCGATTTGTGCGCCTTCAGAGCTGACTTGGCGCTCTTGTCTGCTGGAGGTTGAGACCGAATTAGGAATCTCTTGTTTTTTTACTATTTTCGCACTACTGCCTATTATAGTAACTAGTTTTTTACTAATAAGGTAATAGCGATTTTTCATGGTGGAAAAAAATACGAGCATCTGTCTTCGAAAGTCATATTTCAAACATCATGCTATATACACGCGCTTATTATTATCATCGTTGAAACACTGCACCATAAATAACATTTATCGAGAAAACAATACAGTCAATAATCCCCGGTCTGTCTTCGCGCTTCAACTGTGCAAAAAAACTTATGACCGAAAAAATCTACGCAAACTTGTTACACACAGGTCGCCTGCAAAGCGAAGCTCACTCACCGGTAGAGAGACTGTTGTGGGTGGAAGAGAGTGTAGTGGCTTCGTAGTTCATCTTCTGTGCCTCGTTGAGATCAAGAGATCAGCGGTAGAGTGGATTCGAAGTTTCAAACGTCGACGTTGCAGCGACAACTCGCATACTTATACAACTTTAGAGGTCACAAAGTTATGATATTGCCTTGTTTCTCGGAAGATCTGTGTTGGAGTGTTGATGAACTAGTCGTGAGTATTTCTTAAAAAACGCTTAGTTTCTTTGTTCACGAAGCCTATGAAGCGTCTGTTTGCTCAAAAAACAAAAAAATGCGAATCAGCTGGTGAGGCGGCGAAGGGAGTGTTCGGAAGTGTAAGCACTGCGAAACACCTTAAAAGTTGTTTAAAAAATTGCAGTGGAGATGAGGAGGGTATTGGATGTCGATAATGGAGGCGGTGGAGGTCTGTTGTGCAGGCTGGATCCATCCATCTTGGTGCGTGGCGCTCAGAATGTGGGGTATGTAAGGGAGACGTGGTATGAATTACAGAAGGCCAAACTGTGATTCCAATTATCACTTCGACCTTAAAGAAAGTTCCGTCGAATGGCGAATAGATAATTGCGAGGTATTTTATGGTTAAAACTTCGATATTATTTTCAAAGTTACATTAAATTGATATTGATATCTCGAGTTTCAATTATAATTATGTCATTTATAACTATATTAATTTTAATTCTTCAATAGCTGCCACGATCAGATTTAAAGACGTGGACCTCACATTGTTACACATTTGCGAAACATCTGATCGATAACTTTAAAGTTTAGAGCGTCTGCCTTGTTTGCTGCCTTAGAAGGAACAAAGCGAACGTCAGAGGCTCGATGAATGCAATTGAGTTGCGAAGCGGTGTTAGGTGGTCTGTCTTAAAGCTGCTCGTTAAAGAATAGTTTGAGATACTCGAATTCAAAGTTTTTAAATCTATGTTGGTGATATGGTGGTGAAATGGATGAATGAATTTTTTTGAATTTTTGAGTGGATTGCGAGTGATGGATTAGGTGGAACCAACCAGTTCAACGTTGCAACTCCAGAGACGAAAGTCGACGAGGGGAATGGAGGAAGGTAATTATACCTCAGCTATAAATAGATGTTCAAGGCAGATAACCTATCGAAGTAAGAATTTACGCCGAAAGTGAAATGAAATTCGTATGATCTTTAAAACAACATCTCCGCTCCTCGGCTCTATACACTCATCCTCACCCCATATATACGTGCTTGGCAGAACCAGTCTAACGATACGCCTCCCAATACATTCATTCATATATTTTTGCTAATTGCAACTTAATAGATTGATAGTGTAATATAAAACGCAAAGTTCCGAAGCTTTCCAACAAGAACTTTTACGCGAAGCTTTTGATGTTGAGGTTTGAATGTTTTCGGGCTTTTACAAGAATCCTTCGGTGTAGGGTAGGGAGGTTTGAGACTGTACAATACAATACAAAGTATTACAGTGGCTTTAACCCCGGAGAGCTCCGAAACTTCAAGTTAGAGCTTCTGTCGGCAGAGAAGAAGACAGCGGCGAAGCATCCGACACACGAGTGAGTCATGCCTCTCTAGCGCTCGCAAAACAAAACCTTCCGCCTCCTTGCCTCTATATCA
Organism: Branchellion lobata; assembly: GCA_947562095.1. Lineage (NCBI taxonomy): Eukaryota > Metazoa > Annelida > Clitellata > Hirudinida > Piscicolidae > Branchellion > Branchellion lobata. The sequence continues at coordinate 11,369,670 of OX387248.1, read as the reverse complement.
GTGACTCCATGACGGAGGCTTCATAGAAGGTTTAAGGCAACTGTGAAGAAACCTTTTTGGTTGAAACTTGAAAAAAAAGTGTTATTTTCAAGTCGAAATCATGAAAAGCCTATCATGAGGTTTAATGAAGGTATAATCTACGTTCCCTTTATACACCACCAAGGTTATCGAGATAAATCGGATTCGAAAAAACATTTTTTTAAATGTCTTTTTTCACAGCTCGCACTGAAAAGCAAGTACACGTGAGGAAAGTTTTACTCTCGCGCGAGTATTCAAAACTCACAATGTCTTTCCCTTTTTGTCTTACTTTTTGAAAATTGTTTTTATACTAGTCTGTAAATCCTTTTAAAAACGCCATTCATTCTCTAAAAATATACACCATTACAATTAATACTCTTTGGCACCTTTAAAGAATTCACTTCTTCAAGATATTGTGCAACGAAGCTTCCGCAAATACCAGCTATTTACGTAAAAACATTTTTATCTTATCGTCTACTATATTTTTAGCTTCTGAAAGCCTTCAAACAATTTTCGGTTAGTCAGTTAATGTGAAAAGCTTAAATATGCCAATAAACTTTAGAACATTTTCTGGGATTATTAAATTTTATTTTCTCAGTGCTTAGAAGTGTTATGAAAAACGAGTCGAAAACAAAAGAATCTTTGGAATTCTTCTCTTTTTGAGATCAAAAAAAAACTTTTAAAATTGAAATTATTATTAAAATTTCATCAAATCTGGTTTAATCTTTTGCGCATTAACTCTGTCAGAAGCTTTTGTTAAAGACAGCGCATACAGCTTTTACGTCTTAAATTAACAAAAAATATGTTTTATAATTATACTATTGAAGAAAAAAATTGGAAATATTTCACTTAATTTTAAGCTATCAAAATTTGGGAAAAATTTTTTTTTGGTTAAAGTTATAAAAACTGGCATAGAGTTTGAGTAAGGTGTACCGTTTCACTTCGTGATTCGGTTACAGCTGGCTGCTAATTTTGCAGTCTTCAAAACGGGCCTTGTGGATTAGAGGCTCACTACCAATGCCACAGTGCATCCTCGACGTGAAAAGCCATGAACCTTTAATCTAATCTAATCATGACATTTGTAGCACGCTTTTCAGCACTATGTTCAAAGACTCTTCCGTGGAAACGGTTTTACTCACTGAGAGCCACTGGAGGACTGGAAACTCTAAGACTGCACCTGTACTTTAATTGGGTTGCCGCTTTTAGAACTCAAACTTGAGCTCACCCGTTCACACTTTAGAGCGGAAAATGAAAACAACTTTTGTTATAATGATTCAATTCAAGGTACAAAACTCAAAGGAAAAGTATGGTTCTTACTACATCGGGTTGGACTAAAATGAACTAATTTGAAGCGTAAAAAATATTTTCAGAGGATTCTGTTAAAAAAAATTTTTATGTGATGCTTTTTGTATAATAGTGAATAAGCTTTTAATCAATAATCTACTTAAAAAGGGTGCAAAGAGTGAGTAATTCTTATGGCTTCTTACGAAGACTTATAGCAAGCTGAATCAATAAGAAACTGAAAGCAAAACTGAAAATACCGGATTAAAAAAATATTTCTTTAAAAAAACTTTAAAAAAAAACGAGTTTTTAAACAATAATTATTTTGCGCTTTGCGTACAATAATCGAGGTTTCATAAACTGTTCTTTGGATGTGACGTAACATCGGACCACTATTTATAAAATAAAACCAAAAAAAGTGGGCATCATATCAAAAATCGTTAATACAATGTCGTTGTGCGGGCTTCGTTAGTAGAATTTAAAATTAATTTTTAAAACTTCATATACTCATCTTCGAAAAGTTAACGTGAGTAGATATGTTTTAATCTGTGTATTTTATGTAAATTTAAAATTAAGTGTTTGAGGAGAATTTCAAAATTTAAAATTTAATTAATTAGCATACAAGTGATTATTGTTCTTAAAGTTTTATTTTTTTGTGCCAACTTCGGTTTTTATATTTCCGTTTAAACAGCCAATTAAATGAAAATGAAGTAGTAATTATTGTGTGTTTAAATTATACATCGTAATATACCTACGTTTAAGATTCGGACGGTAGTTGTCCGATTATATGAAATATTCGCAGTATTCGTTACCACTTCTTGAAGCGCAATAGTAAAATTAAAGTTTATTTTCAGAATGAAAGAAATGATCGGGTTGTTAGTGTTGAAGGTGGTGGAGATATTGGTGTTCTTTTACGACATCTCTACCTTCTTCTTCTACTTCTTGTGTCAGCAACCTCACAAGACACTCCAAATCTCTAGAAGAGTTAAGGTACATCATCATCAGGCAAATATTGCAACATTCATTGACCTCTTGTGAATGAAACGCCACCCAGGCCAAGCCTTTGGTGAACAAGGACACTTCGTCACCTTTCAGGAGCATTGAGAGCTACTACAAGTTAAAGACTACGCCAGAGGAGGGCATAGACACCCTGGTGGATGCATTTGAAGTTTCCATTCTGAGGCACAAGGATCTGCCTGCCTTAGGCACCAGAGAGGTGCTGAGCGAGGAGGAGGAAGTGACAAATAATAAGATCTTCAAAAAGGTTGGTGGCGGTGGTCGTGTGCTTGGTGTATGGTTCTGCGGAAATCACAGAGGCATGTTCTTTCAACAGCTGACTTTAGGCAACTACTCTTGGCAAACATACAATGAGGTGGAAAAAAGGGTCATGAATATCCAGGCTGCCCTTCTTAAAATCTCTGACATTGACACACTTTCGCAGGTATTATCATACTTTGTAATCTACTGATTTAAAAGTTGACTTCCTGTTGCTTTTCCACTTGTGATGTACTTGTATGTTTGGGATGTGTGAAGTCATAATTGCATGGCCACTTCCCGACCACTGCTTCCAGGTGGGATCGAAGAAGGTGTGTTTGTACGCTGAGACATGTGCCGACTGGTTGGTTTGCATGTTTGCCTGCTTCAAGGCACGACTGCCTCGTGAGTCAGCCATTCTCACCTTCATATCTCTCTAGTGCTTCTCATGCATAAATTGTTTGCCTACATTGTTCAGATCTCGATTTTTACCTTTCATTAGCAAAAAAAGCTCATCTGATTTAAATATCATTGACTCATAATTTTTAGTCAAATAATAAAAATAATAACGATAGATAAACAGTAAAGTAAGCTAATAATAATAATAATCATTCTTATTATTATTATTTTTTTTTTTAATTTCTCAATTATTATTATTATTATTATTATTATTATTCTTATTATCATTATTATTATTTTTTTTATTTTTATTATTATTATTATTATTGTTATTATTATTATTAGCATCAAGTAGTAACACAGAAGCACATGACACATCTCTCATGAACCATCAACTTTCTTCTCCTTTTGACCTTCTACAACATGCGCAATGCGCTGACCTACTTAGTAGAACTTTAATTGGTCCTTTTAATTCCTTTGTTCTTCTTTCATACCTTCTGCAACAGTTTCATCTTTTTTGTGCACAAGCATCGTCACAAGCTACTCAGTTCATGCGCATGTGCAACATGCCCACACGCACTTAACAAAGTTACAAACGCACGCACACGCAGTGGTGACGTTGTATGCATCGTTGGGGGAGGATGGGGTGGTGCATGGACTGAATGAAACAAAGGTCGACACAGTGATCATCTCCAGTGACCTTCTCTCTGACACCCTGGTAGGTTTATGCATGCTTGCATTACGCCCTGGTAGATCCATGTGTGCATGTAACGAACGTTTTTTAAATAGTGTTACTTCACCAGTACTTTGAGTCCTCCACACACCTGATCACCCAGTTGCTCCCACAGAAACTGTTGCCTCTCACGTCAACGCTGAGAACGGTGGTGTGCATGGGGGAGTGCAAAGAGCAGGAGGTGGAGTTGGAGGGGGGCCGCATGGTGAGGGTAGTGCCACTAGCGAAGCTGGAGGAGGTGGGTGAGAAGGAGAGGCGCAAGAAGGACCACTTCTTGTTGCCCAGTCCCTCCAAGGATGAGCTCGCATTCATCATGTACACCAGTGGCTCCACTGGTGTTCCTAAGGGTCCGTCTCTATGTGTCTCTTTATCTTTTTATGTGTGTGCTTTTTCTAGAGGAGTTCATGGCTGACCTTGACTTACACCACGCAGGAGTGATGCTGTCGCACAGGAACGTCATATGCGCCATATCGGGACAGGGCCAGCGAGTTGGCAACATTGGGTTCGCGTCACAACATTGCAACTTTAAAACTAACTTTCTGTAGATCAAACAAAACTGCCTAACAAACTTCTATCATCCACTATGATTTCACCACCTTCCACCACACCACCAGTCCGTGGGACGTGTACGTAGGCTACCTACCTTTGGCACACGTGCTCGAGGTCACCGCCGAGATTTGCAGCTTCATGCGTGGCGTGCCCATCGGATTCTCGTCTCCCAGCACCTTGACTGACAATGTGAGCTCCTCTAGGCATAAGCCTTCACTCACTGCCTAGTCATAGTCATTATTTTTATTATTATCAATATTATTAATAATACTTTTTTTAATAAATTTGTTTGGTGTATGCTTTTTCTCACGTGCACGAATTTGACTTTCTTCACGGTGTGAATAAGCTTATGACCTTGCCACAGTCGACCAAGATCAAGACTGGCACCAAAGGAGACATTTCGGTGCTTCGACCCACTCTCATGACTGCTGTTCCTGTGGGTTCCCTCCTCTATGCCACTGCACATTCATTCATCAATTCATTCCTTCCTTCATTCATTTATTAATTCATCAATGCTTCTCTATTCATTCATTAGCGTCTTAATCCGTGTTTTCATGGACACTCTCATGCACTGTTCAGTTGATAATGGACCGCTTGTACAAGTTGGTGTGGGAGAAGGTGAATGAGGGACCCGCCTTCAAGCGCAATCTCTTTGCCTTCGCTTATGAATACAAGAAGAGGAACTATGAAGCTGGCTATGACACACCCCTGTGCGACCGGTGGGTGTGATCTTCTAATGTCTTGTGGGTGGTCGCCCTGTGCATGCACCCTCATTGGTGCATTGACGTTACTGGTGATGCATGGCATGCATTGAATGCATTCATCCATTGCAGACTGGTGTTCAAGAAGATCCGGTCGGTGTTGGGTGGTCGAGTGAGGTTGATGCTAACGGGTGGGGCTCCCTTGTCATCGGACACCCAACGTTTCATGAACATCTGCTTTTGCTGCCCCATTATTCAGGGATACGGCCTCACTGAGACCTGCGGCGCCGGAGCAGTCTCAGAAAGTGAGTCCCACTGGTCTTGTGTCTCTTTGTTTACTTGCCTTGCACTTCAAAAATGCTTAATAGTCGTTCATCAATTGAATATTATCATCGATTGATTAATTTCATTTATTTATATTTTTCAAATTGTTCGATCATTATCCTCTACCCGCAGTGACGGACAGGAACACAGGCAGGGTTGGAGCTCCGTTGGAGTGTTGTGACATCATGCTGGTGAACTGGGAAGAAGGTTCGAAGAGTGCTGTTGCTGCTTCCTTTGGCACTTTACCAATTTAACTTATCTTTATTAATTTAATAATAATAATAATTATTATTAATATATTGTCACTTGCACAGGCAAGTACTACAGCACTGACCGTCCCTTCCCCCGTGGGGAGGTGTGGATCAGGGGCGACAACGTAGCGGTCGGCTACTACCGAGTCAACGACGACAGTGCCGAGTCGTTCAAGGAAATCAACGGACAGAGTTGGTTCGCCACCGGAGACATTGGCATCATAGAGCCTGACGGATCACTCCGCATCATAGGTGCCTGTACTGTTTTGGTGGTGCGCTTTGTTGGTGCTTGTAGTGCGGTGCTGGTGTTCTTGTTTGTAGTGGTACTTGAGTATTTTTGGCATTGTGTTTGAAAAATTTGTAATTTTTTCATTCCATGTTTTGCAATTGGTGCACCGACGCAACAGACAGGAAGAAGGACCTCATCAAGTTGCAGGCGGGGGAGTACATAGCGTTGGCAAAAGTGGAGACGCAGTTGAAGTTGTGTCCGCTGGTCGACAATTTGTGCGTCTACGCGGACAGCAACCGCATGTACACAGTGGCTCTGGTGGTGCCCAACATGAAGAACCTGGAGGCGCTGGCGAAGGAGTTGAACGTGTCGGTGGGGTGGCCGTACATCTGCGAGAACCAGGAGATCATCAACGCTGTGCTCAAGAGCATCCAGCTGCAAGGCATCAAGAGCAAGCTGGCCAAGTTTGAGATCCCGCAGAAGGTGAGCATGGTGCCTGACGTGTGGACCCCTGACAGCGGTCTCGTCACGCCCGCCTTTAAGCTGCGCAGGAAGAACATCGAGTCCTTCTACCTCTCCAAGATCTTGCGAATGTACAAGTGACCATGCCTCTTTGTGGCGCCATTGAGTGAGTGAGTAAAAAGTGGTCTGCAGAGGCGCTTACATGTGTACATTGACGAAGGGACAATTGAGTTAGGTGTAGGTGCGTGCGTGCACGTGGCAGCGTTCTGTGGCCTCGTGTCGCTCTGATCGAGACAGCGTCTCCACGCACAATTTGACATCTCTACAATCTTAGCTTATCATAATTCCTTTTAGGTCTCATCTTTGCAGAACTTTACATTGCAACTTTTTCACCTTCATTTCCCATACTTACCTATTAGGTCTAATTTTTCGATGGCTACTCATATTTAAAGTATTCACGAAATTATTAAAATCGACAGTCACGGTTGCCTCAGTAATAAGGTCTAGAGGGAGGTTGTGCGTTTGCGTAGGCCAAGTGACGTCACAAGGACTGAGGAGTGTATGTTATTGTGTGGTCTCTTCATGTCTTAGGATCAATTTTTGGTAAATGTGTTTTAGTCGACGAGCTCACCTATGTTCTGATCATTTTTCACATCTTTCCATTTACGGCAAAGTGCTGCGGGCCTCACGGCATTTTCGTGCCCTCACTTAAGTTCATCAAACTTCATTCAACCCGCTTTTCTTTGCATCACCGTTGTACAAGTTACTTTTCTTCTAGTGATAATGTGATCTGTTTGCAATGTGCCCATTGAAACTTCAGCACCTCAACAAAGCGGAGTAACTGTGTGTCCAACGATATCGAAGATATTGATTTTTATAGCTAAAAGTAGTCACGTGTAGAGTAGTGTGCATGATTCCTGACATCCCTGCTTTATTTATTGGAGATTGCGGGGTGGCTCATCCGATGCGCTCATTTGATTCCATCTGCAAGCGTTACTCTGCATTGCGGTTCACCGCAATCTCGCGGTGCAGTCACTCCGCTGGCTCGTTGCTTCTGTGGCACACAAGACTCATTTCTATCAAACAAATTTTTTCCTTCGTCTGTCTAAAGGTCGCTCAGGGTGATCCTTCTAGTTTTGGAGACTCATTTATGTGAAACGTATGTTAATTTCAAGCCATTGGCTACCATTTAATTCTGTAAAAATTATTAGTTTAATGAATTTTGTTTTTAAGCACCAAATTCACTTAGAAAAGGGTACCTTTTCTAACAAAAATAATTTAGACTAACAAGGAGCAATCTTTCAGTTTAACATGGGCCGTTGATTTGAATTAATAAATGAATGAAATTTTTCTCAAATCCCTTGAGCTTGAATCAGATGATTGGCTGCAAAAGGAATTCAAACTTTGAAAAACAAAAAAATTATATTTAGGCGATCGAGAAAATGTATTAAAAAAATATTTTGGAACATTTATAACATTCAAACTTTTTTTACAAAATGCTTCTCAAGATTTAAATGTTTTAAAATTGTTTCGATACTTTGTTTTAAAAAGTTTTTATTTCGCTACTAGTCACCAATACTGACATTGTTTCGACGTTTAAAGGTATTTAACTTTTTAAAAAATTTTTAATGTAATTAATTAAATAACTTATTTTTTTAGAAAGGGTGCTTTCACAATGGGTGTTGATTCTTCGGAGTGTAATATTAAAGTCATATGCAGAGTAAGACCTCTTAATCAATCCGAAGAAAAAGCAGGCAGCAAATATATTTTAAAATTTTTGTCTGATGACGCTCTTTCTATTGGGGTGAGATTTTACTTACCACTTTTTTAATCTAAGCTTGTTTTTTTCATCAAACTACAAAACATGAATTTTTTTACAGCACATTACTATCAAAAGTACAAATAAAGTGTTTTTTTTTAAATTAAGAGTTGTTACTACACACTGAATTTTATTATTTGAAGTAAGAATATTTGTAAAATCTTATTTAACAAACTAAGAAAATGTCCAGTCCTTAAATATGAATTTCAAAAGTTAAATTTTCAATAATTCCTTATTGTCAAATTTTTTTGAAAATTTTTATATATTATATTCAAAAAACTGGTTTACATTGACGTGAATAACTCAGCAAATGCCTAAAATATGTAGAGCAAGAACTTCACATATGATGAGGTATTTCGCCCCAATGTTTCTCAAAAGGAGGTTTACAACAGAGTAGCCAAACCAATTGTCAAAGGTGACAAAGTTTTGTTTGGTTATTTTTTATTTTACACAAAATTTCTTTTATTAATTTTTGACAAGTATCTGCACCTTGCTCACAAACCACCCACAGACGTTCTCTCAGGCTACAATGGCACTATCTTTGCTTATGGTCAGACAGCCAGTGGAAAAACACACACAATGGAGGTTTGTTTCCATCTGAGTTTGAACTGCATGCAAAGGAAGGGAGGATGGTGTGATGTGTGGTTAATGATTGAGAAGGAAGATGGTGTGATGAGAGGATTGAAGGGGTGATAGTGACTTGACTGCATTCAGGGCTGTTTGGACAACAGTGAGATGGAAGGAATCATTCCGAGGATTGTCGGTGACATCTTCAGCTACATCTACGAGATCGACAATGACCAAATTGAGTTCCATATCAAAGTACTTTTGTGTATGACTGTGAGTGTGTGCATGCGATTTTAAAAAAATGTGTGTACACCAGCTGAAAACACACATGCATGTAAGGTGATGAACTGCATGTTAGTTGAATATGGGTTACTGACTGTTGGTGTGATGTGTGGACAAGGGATGGTGGTGGTGGAATGATTTCAAATCCTGCATGTTAGGTGTCCTACTTTGAGATCTACATGGACAAGATAAGGGATCTCCTGGATGGTAAGCACTTTCTATTGTTTCCATGCTGGTGGTGGTTTCACTTCTCATGCATGTTATTGTATCTTCAAGAAATTTCAATCTACCCTAAAACATTTTTTAAAAATTGCTTCTAATGAACCTGTAGTTGTATTGCTCATACTGATCTTTTCATGCATGCCTTGTTCACACACCTCCTTCAAGTACCTCAATTCCACGCCTCCTCCATGCAATTCCACTCCACCCCTCTTCTATGCAACTCCATTCCATGTCTCCTCCAATGAAGCATTCTGCAGCACTGAGGGCTCTTACCACCCACCCACCAACACTGCAGTCAACAAGACCAACCTTATTGTGCACGAAGACAAGAACAGGGTGCCCTATGTCAAGGTGATCACTTCTTCATCATCATTATCATCATCATCATCATCATCATCATCATCATCATTATCATCATCATCATTATCATCATCATTATCATCATCATCATCATCATCATCAACATCATCATCATCATCATCATCATCATCATCAACATCATCATCATCATCAACATCATCATCATCATCATCATCATCATCAACATCATCATCATCATCTTCACATGTCCACCTCGCTTTTGACTGTCAATGTCACACGCACGCACACACACACACACACACACACACACACACACACACACACACACACACACACACACACACACACACATACACACACAGGGTGCCACGGAACAGTTTGTGTCGTGTCCGAAGGACGTGATGCAGGTGATCGAGGAGGGCAAGGCCAACCGACACGTCGCCGTCACCAGTCAGTTCTCCTCGTTTCGTTGTTGTCTGTAACACTTAGCTGATATCTTTCTTTATTCGTTGTTCGTTTTGTTTCATTCTTGTTTTCGATGTTTTTTCCGTATTTCAATTTTTTGTTTTGTTGTTTTGATAAAAAAAATTGTCACATTTTTTTTGTATTTTACGTTGTGTGATGAGTCATTTTAAAAATAAATTTCGTTCTTTCTTGTATATGAGTCGTACCTCCCAGTGATGTCTCTTTCGTAGCGTACCCACGAATTGCACAGCTGACTAATCTTCAGGCAACAACGCTCACCATCTCAAAACAATTTTACTCATGAAAAAATATCAATAATAATAACTTAAAGTAATAATAAAATCAAAAAATATCAATAATAATAACTTAAAGTAATAATGAAATCAAAAATATCAATAATAATAACTTAAGCTAATAATGAAATCACAAAATATCGTTAGTAATAAATAGCAAAAATAGCATTGATAACAAAATAAGCAATAATAAACCGGTAAAACACTTCTTAGTAACAAAGGCAATAAAAGCATTGATACTCAATAGCGACTTGAACATGTGTTGTTAATACAGTTGTTTGCATAATGTGTACGATCATGAAGCTATCAACCTTTAGCGGCGTTGCTGTTAGTAGTAGCAGTAGTGGTGGTGGTAGTAATAGTATTAATAGTAGTAGTAGTATTAGTGATGGTAGTAGTAGTAGTAACAGTAATAGTAGTGGTGGTGGTGATATCAACAGTACTGGTAGTCTTAGTAGTAACAGTAATAATGGTGGTAGTGGTGGTGGTAATAGCAGTGACTGAGGTGATGATACGAGTAGAACCAGCGAGAATGTAATGATGAATTATTGCGTATGTTTGTGGCAAGGTGCTTATTGATTGTCGTTCCTCAATGTGTTGTCTCTACATGTGTTCTAGCAACCTCCTCCAACCGACGAAGTTCCTTCCTTGGTGGCCCTTGGTCATTCCACCTCCCGTCTCCACAATTCACAATGAAACTTGCTTCAGTGGCGTCAACCCCAAAGATTTTCAAAACCACATTTTTTATAAATTTTTCAATCATTCCTTCAATCAACCATCACATCCCCTTCATTGTCAACGAAGTCAATCTTCACCCAGGACAACCAATTATCTACCAACACAATCACCTTCCAACTAAAATATTCACTTTCAAACCATCGACTTTTATATTCAGCCACCTCCATTCACTAGAACCAAAAACAACCACCTACAAAGCCATCCACAAACCACCACCACCTCCACCACTTCCCATACCACCTCCACCACTTCCACCACCACCTCCACCACTTTCACCACTTCCACCACCACCTCCACCACTTCCATAACTACCTCCACTTCCACCACCACCACCTCGACAGACATGAACGAGCATTCGTCTCGCTCCCACAGCGTTTTTCTCATCAACGTCAAGCAGGTCAACAACGAGACCGACAAGAAGCTTTCTGGCAAGCTGTACCTGGTTGACCTGGCAGGATCTGAGAAGGTGTGTGTGTCCTTCTTGCTGCCGTTTGTGCTCTTGCTGTTGCACTGCTGCTTGTGCTTTTGCTGTTGCACTGCTGCTTGTGCTTTTGCTGTTGCACTGCTGCTTGTGCTTTTGCTGTTGC
>OX387248.1:11335675-11353175 GCA_947562095.1 Branchellion lobata | reverse complement strand
CACTCTCCAGAAGAAGAGGAGTCTTTTGCAGACGCCAAGACACAGAAGCAGAAGATCGTCTTCTTAGAGAACAACCTCGACCAACTCACCAAGGTTCACAAACAGGTCAGTCTCTCGTACCACCTTCCTCTTTTTCTTCCCGTCTCCATAAACTACACCACCCACTCTACTATTTTTGTTTACAAATTAGATTTGTTATTTTTATTATTGTTTTCATTGCTACTATACACCACCTCCAGCTGGTGAGGGACAACACGGAGTTGAGGGGAGAGTTGCCGAAGCTGGAGAAGCGACTTAGAGCCACGATGGAGCGCATCAGAGCCCTCGAGGGTGCCCTCAAGGAGAGCAAGGAGGCCGCCTTGAAGGACAGAAAAAGGTCCGTTTTAACATTAACATAAGGTTTACATCACGAAGGTCAATGATTCACTTCAAATTGAGATGAATGACGATGTGAGTTACTTTTTTAATTGTTTCACCGATGTTCCACTTTCGAAATTCCACATTCCAATGTTGCATTCTTACCTCCACCATCTCACCACCCTTTCCACCTCTTCCATCTCGTCCATCACTGCAGGTACCAGCAGGAAGTAGATCGTATTAAGGAGGTGGTGAGGCAGAAGAACCTGCTCAGGAAAGGCCACTCAGCCACCATCGTCAAGCCCATTAGAGCCGGCCACGCGCCTGCCCCATGAGAGGACCTCAAGACATTCCATGACCTCATTTCGCTTTACACTCCTTACTAAACCGCTCTCTTGTGTTCTCGCCAGTCACTTTTCGTAGTCTTCTTTTTTTTGTTGCTTCTGTTTTCAACCTGTTTGCTAGTCATTACTTTTCGTGCCTTTTTACGTTTTTTCAAGGCCTTTTCAGTTTTACTCACTAATTTGTGCCTTTGACTCATTAATATTCCTACCATTCTGCCATAACCATCATTCCATTTACCGCCTTCTGCATATCCAGCAGAGGCAACTGCTTGTTGGTTTCGGTGTATTTATTGTTGGCTGCATAGCACTGTTTATCCTCAAATAAAACAAGAAATTCTCGGAATTAAATAATTATAATTAATTAAATAATCTAAAAAAACTAAATGATTTGTTATATTTTATTGGAATTAAATAGAAAATACAATAAAGCAAGCAAGTGAAAGGATCGGGGATGCATTCATCCGAGCATTGTTCTCTTCCGTCCCCTCATTCGCACCTCTTCAAGCTTCAATGCCACCTTGTTTGTGTGGCTACTGCTGTTGTAGGCACTGAAGAGTTGTTCTACAAGGCCATCAAGTTCTGGGTGTGTGCACAACAAGGCCCTTTCTAGTACATACAAGTCCACTGCCATGTCTTCCACCGAGCTGTTAAGTTGCCCTAGGCCAAAGTCAATGGTAGATATTTGACCAGTAGAAGGATTTATGAGAAAGTTTGATGTAGTCAAATCACCGTGGGTCACTTTGAGATCATGCATAGAAGCTATTACTTTTCCTAAATTCTTTGTCAATATCTTTAGCTTAGATTCTTTTGTTGATGCATTTTCAATCTTAGCAACGTCTACCAGATAATCTTTTATGGTTATCACATCTTCAATGAACTCCATGCATATTTTATGGCTTGCCATGTCAACATTATACACAGCGGGGGTTTTTATTCCTGTATAGATATATTTTAATAATTCATTTTTAGCTACACATTTTCAAAAAAAGTTGACCAATATTTAATATTTTTTACATAAACTCAAACAGCCAACCATTCTCTTTGCACTTCACAATGCAGCGCACCTCGGATTTTGTTCTTTCGTCATTCAACTTTTTGTCAAGATCTTTGTGTCTGTATTTCTTTGAAAATCTCTCTTTTATTAACATTTTTCTTCCAGCTATTACACTGATGTATAGCTTAGCTTCCGCCCCTTGAGCTATCAATTGATCCATCCTCATACTTGTTATTAAAAATGGAATGAACGAGCGTTAACCTAACATCTTATGAAGCATATCAAATTCAATGTGAAATAAAAATTTATAGTATTTTCAAAAAAACATTCAAAATAAATAATCAATAAAAAGTTAAATTTTTTTATTCGAAGAAGTAAGGAAAAAAAGTCCATTAAAGTTCATTGTGAGTGCATTCATGAAATGTCTTGAAATGAAAGTCAATTTGAATCAAATTTTAAATTGTCTGAAAAAAAGATGGACTGCAGACACCACACAATGTCGCGCGACCAAAAATTTTTCGACATTCACTACACTACACCATCTACCATTCTCACCATCATTTCACCAATAGAACTCTTTAAAGAAAACTTTTTTTTTGCAATTGTTCAATCTAATGAGCTTGTTAAGCGCCTTTTAGCCATGGTTCAAAGGTATTCTCAGAAACGGATTTACTCGCTGCTGGGCTACTAGATAAGCATATCATTCTAGCGTGGTGTATGTTCTTCTCTTGAATTGCCAATTTTTGCAACTCGAAGTTGAGCTATGCCGGAAATCGAACCTTTAGTCTCACGCTTTGCAATGGGCTCTCTAACCATTATGGGGTGTTGGGGTGGTCACCAACCAATGACCGGAAAGTTCATTTGGTTATGAATTTTTTGTCATTTATTCAAAAATTACCACAACAAAAGCTTGCTTTCAAAATAGATTCGTCTTAACATATTCTTACATTGAAAAACTTTCACACCAGCAAAGTTTTGCTACAATAAATCATAGCCATAAAATTATTTTAGACAACTTTAAAATGATAATTTCAAGTTATAAGTGTAAGTATAAATTTTTTTTGTATTTTCAAACCAAAAACTCATTGAAAAGAAATTGTAACCGCCTTCAGTGTCTTTGGTTTTAGCTTATAAAAACGTGAGACCTACAATTTTAATCATTTTCCTTCAGCTTTCGTCTCCAATTTTGTTCTTTATCATCTATCGGTGCTTTTGGTGGCATTAAATATTACCTTAATTTTTGTACTTTCTCAATTTTAAAGCGATTTATCTGTGATGGATTGAAACTTTCGGATCACGATGAGGATGTACTTTTCGTCACTACCTCTGAGATTCTCGCTTCATTTTCATATTTTTCTTCTCATTTCTAGTGATATCAAAGCTATGAGCCAATGATTAAACGCAAGGAATTACCGTTTGAAAATTCATGAAACTTATTCCATGGCTGCTTTTTTGCTGAGGCTCATTATAAAATTTAGAATATATTTCTCAATGTGTGACTTCTCATTTCTGTCTATCATTTTTGGTGTGATTCGATTGCACTCTGCCTTTTTTAGCCATTGTAAACGAGCCAAAGATTAAATACAAGGAATTACCGTTTGAAAATTCATGAAACATATTCCATGGCTGCTTTTATATGAGGCTCGGACAGTTGAAAAACAAATAAATTAACATCGAAATGAATTTTACAAATTTTTTCTTACTTCCTTCACGTTTCACGTCCAAAAGTGAACGGTTTTAGATTCTAAATATGGCTACGCTTTTATTGACGGAGTTTGAGTAGATTATCCAAATGGCGTAATGTAAATTTTTGGTGTTCAGTATGTCTTCTGTGTTTTATGTGAATGTTGAACACGACACTGAAAAATGTATCAAAAAGGCCCCTTCGCGCAACAAAACCAGATCAGATGAGCTTAAAAATAGTGATTCTTTAATCGAATTGACCACCTTGGAGACATGTTACAACAGCGAACGTGATATTGCATACACTCCGATGGAAAAAACGTCGGATGGAAATATAGCCATCCACGAAGTGAAAAGTGTCGAGAACGTTTCAGTGGTTGACAATCTTGTGGGATCTGTCAAAAAGGAGCTTCAAACCGATTCTTCACTAAATTACATCTCTCTTGACTTCAACGAAACAACAACTCTTAGAGGCTGTGATCAATCTGCTGGCAGCAATATGTTTAATTCAGCAAAGTCTTCCCCGAAATCCTCTCGCAACAATTTGCCAGGCACCCAGAGTGATGAAACGCTGTATGCTTGCATTGACTTTGACAAAACTTCTGCTCTCAAAGAAATTTCAAGGACTAAAACTTGAAGTCACATCTCGTTGTGGACTCAGTGTATGCTTCAACATTTCAATGTTAACTTGTAGCTTGTATTTCTCATATCCAACTATGATCTCATCTCTAGTTATTGCTTTAAAATATTCATTTTCACTGCCACATTTCATTTGACTAGTCATGCTTTGAGCTCAATTGCACAACTCATGTGGATTTCGAATAGTCTTAGAAAGTTTTCCATTGTCCTTACTAGTTTACTGCTAGAAATCTTTGAGCAGGCTTTTGCTACTTGTAAAATTTCTTTTTTTTGCATTGTCTTCTCAATTTTTTTAAAATTTTATATCAAAAGCAGTCATATATATGTTCATATAATTTTTTTTTCATCTTTTTACTTCAAAATTTTGCCTGCTATATTTTCTAAAATTTTTTGCATACTTCATGAACACAATGTCTTCAGCCATTGCTGTTGCTTTTGTTTTGCCTAAGCGTCGTTCTTGAAGCATATTTAATATTTTTAACTTAATGTTTAACTCTTCTTTGTAGTTCATGTGAATGCTTGAAAAAAGTGTAACACTTCAAGGAAATAAATTCAAATCTTTCCTTCATTACACCACTTTATTTATGGAATAATTTACAAATGCACTCAAAAGGAACACATTAAAAATAATTTACCAGCACGTTTCCATTGATGCTTCGGATGTGCCCCAGTTTGGTACGACAGTTCCATGTGACAAAGGTATTTACAATTCCAAACCATCTCAGCTCCTTCATGATTACAAAAATGAACAGAATGCACTAGAGGTTCTGCCATTAGAACTAGCCTTAGGTCGTGGTGGATTGCTTTTGACATATAATGAATACTATAGTAGTGAATAATTTTAAAATTTAAGATACCCTTTGAAAATTGCAACTTATTTGATTGACCACTTGAAATTTGTCCACAGTTACTCAGAGTTAACGACTAGGCTAAACGTGACGAGTACACCGATGACAAGACCGATCTTTTGAAAAGGACCAGTGAGGTTCTCGAAGGTGATATGGCGATTGATGGCTTTGTGGGGTTGTTACTAATTCGATGGAAAGGAGTGGTGAAGACTGTTACTGCACAACACTTGTTGCTGCGAGGGACTCAACAGACCGCTGCAAGTCACCACTGGAGCAATGGCGGCAGCAATGGTCATAGCGAGGGAATGGCGTTGAGGAGAGGAGGATTGCGTAAAAGACACAATATGTCTGAGTGGTCCTGTTGTTGTTGCTGTTGCTGCTGCTGTTGTTGTCGATGTTGTTGTTGCTGCTGCTGCTGCTGTTGCTGTTGCTGTTGTTGTTGTTGTTGTTGTTGTTGTTGTTGTTGTTGTTGTTCCGACCTTGCGGGCTGCTCTGCATTTTGCTTGAGCTCTGTTCTGTAGTGTTGTTTGTTAACAAACAAATTAAAAAGGTGAATATGATTGGGAGTTTTTTCAAATACCACAATGCGTTAACAATGGGCCTTTCGAAGAACGATGCAGCAGGGACTGACCACTCACCGACATTTCTTGCACCACGTGTGCCACTCACTCAGGCCCAGGTGAGACCTGCAACCGTTGTTCTCACAACGCCCTGTGGGTAGAAGGATGGATGGATGGATTGATGGATGGGTTGGTGGATGAATGGTTGGACGTTTTGGTGAATGGGTGAATGGATATAGAAATGGATGCCCGAATACATGTAAGCTTGATGAATGGACTGGCTTGAAGAATGGATCGTTTAGTGATGCTCAAAGGAAAATTCAAAGGGGTTGATGGTTAATGTGGAATGATTGAAACCTTCGGAGTGGTTTCTAAAGTCACTTTTGTTGGCAAGGTGGTTGAGGAGGTGGCTGTTCATGAAGCCAGAGAGGTTTTGCTCCAAAAAACTGAAAAAATAGTAGAAAAATTAAAAAAACTGAATTTACGTGAAAAAACATTATATTCATATGGACGATGACTGAAAATAAACTAGAAAACGGTTGGTTGAGGAATGAAAAGAGAGAATGTAGTGACTGGCTGTGGAGGTTGTTGAAGACGGCTCCACTCTTGACCGGACTCGAAGAGTTTCTGGCGTTGTCATGGCTGCTGTGGTTTCCTTGGTTACTGCTTCTGATGACGCCTGCGTGCAAGTTGCTGCCGTTGCTGCTGCTGCCTTTGCTGCTCTGGTCAGAAATCATCATCATCACGCCCTCTTTTTTCCTCTTCTTCTTCTTCGTGTGCGTGGCGTAGTTGTCTCTGGCGCTCCAGCCCGGATATAACTGCAAGTGCAGTTCTTTCTCCCTCTTCGCCATGTCGTAGTACTTCTGCTGCTCGTGCTTGTCAAGTGCATGCCACTGTGGGGTGGTGTGGTGTGGTGTGGTGTGGTGTGGGGTGGTGTGGTGTGGTGTGGTGTGGTGTGGTGTGGTGTGGGGTAGTGTGGTGTGGTGTGGTGTGGTGTGGTGTGGTGTGGTGTGGTGTGGTGTGGTGTGGTGTGGTATAGTGTGGTGTGATGTGGTGTGGTAAGTATGGTCTAGGATGGTGTGGTAGTTGTAAAATGATTTGTAATGATAGATGTGATTTTATCTTAGCTGATGATCAAAACGGATAAAAAAGGAGAAATTGAAAAAGAAAAAAAAATAATGAAAAAAGTTAATGATGAAAACGTGGTCATGGTAATGATGATGTGTTGATAATGGGGCGATGATGATGATATTAATGATGAGGTAGGAAATCCCTGTAAGCTGCACAATGCAAACTGCATGCTCCACTGACCACGGCCCTCATCCTCCCATAATTCCATCATTCCTTCGTTCCGTCTTTTCATCCTCCCTTCTTTCTTTCATTCCACCATTCATCGTTCATCTTATCATCCTTCCATTGTTCCTCCATCCTTCCATCCTTCCTCCTCTTCACACTTCCACCTTCGCTTCATTCATTTATTCATCCAACAACCATTTCTTCCTCTTTTCATTCACTCCTTTTTTTCTCCTTCATCATTCTTTCATTCATTCTACTCATTTTTTAGTTTTTAAAACTTTCAAAATTATTCCACTTTTTTTAATTCTCCCTCCGGTTCATTACTAGATTTCCAAAACATCATTTTGAAAATCATTTTTCGGCGTGTAATATTTTTGAGAAATTTATTTTTCCAAATCATTTTCGTTTGATCAAAATTTAGTTTTTAAATATTTCTGCTAAACGTTTGGAATTTTGTTAAATACAACAATATATTCTCGTGAGATCGTTCATTAGAAACTGTGGTTTCTGTTAAAAACTCGATGCAGAAAAGGCATATAACACTTTGCAACACTAATTGTTCAAAAAACCAACAAAAAAAAACTAAAAAACGAGAACGAAAAAACAACAAAACAGGTTTTGCGCTAGCTAATCAGCTCATTGGTAACACAGACACTCCGATGAAATACATCTTCCACCACTTCAAATGCTTCCTCATTTCCCTCCATCCAACCCAATCTCCGCTCTCCCCAGTCGGAATTTTGATACCACTAATAACTGACGCATAAGCCTCTCTATCATGGCTGCTGCTTCTACCGCCACTGCCACCACCACCACTGCCACTATCACCACTGCCACCACCGCAACTGCCACCACCACCACTGCCACTATCACCACTGCCACCTCCGCCACTGTCACCACCGCCACTCTTTCCTTCAACCATCACTACTATTGCTACCGCCACCAGTAGCATCTCGTCAAGGAAACCTGCCATCGCCTTCTCACGGAGGCATGAAGGCACAAGGGTTTGTACGAGAGCATCTTTTTTTCTTCTTTGTCTCCAAACTCCAAAACCTCCAATCAGACAAAACTTCATACGAAAGCATAGTGCCGTATGCAATTCCTTCATCTATCCGTCATTCTTTCAACATTTCATTTTTTTCATTCAATTAATCCACTTGTATTTCTTTCCGCATAAATCTTCATCACTCATTCATCCATTTTTAATTAAGAGTTCTTATCTTTTATTCCGCAGCCTTTGATGCTAATTAAATTAACCTGCCACTATTAGCACTACAAAGACACAAACAAACACACGTTCGAAAAACAAGGCACTTACACACACCACCAATGCCTCTGCCCCTTTGATCCAATTACTCCGCAAATATCCACAAACTCCACTTGCACCTACTTTTAATCTCTCAAAACGCCTTTGATGCATCACTTTATTCGGCGCTATACAAATCAATTTATTTATTATCTTTCATCTTTATCTATCAATCAATGTTTCATTTTCAGCGTATCTTGCCATCATCCCTACATCTTCGTCAAATCTTCCACGTTCTGCCCTTCTTTCTCAGCTAATAGCTCCTCCCATCCCTGTTGGAATCTATTTCCGGCAAATCGAAAAGCAAATGAGGTTTTTGCTTTGACATCGAACAATTATTGAATAAAACCTTTCAAAAGAGTGTCGAAATGCGATTGCAAAACACTTCCTGAAATATTTTTAAGCTTCCTACTAACAAGTTCTCCTTCAATCACAAGGGGCCCTCAAAGGCTCTGGCTAGTGGAGTGACGTCAGAGCTGAGTGAGGTCTCAGAGACAAACTGGAACTAAGCTAATAAGCTCTGCGAACGGAAGTACACCTCGAAAAAAGTTCAAAAGTTGGAGATGATGAAGAAGCCGAAGAAGGTTATGAGTATGCAGGGAGCACCATTGAAAGAGCTAGGAGTGGACTGAGACCGAAGGTTGACTGGGAAGAGCTGGAAAAGAGAGGACATGGAAGAGACTGTGGCCATGGAGGAAATGCCAATGAGAGTGACATCAGCATAATGATGTGTTGTGTTGATTCGGTGAGATATATGAGAGGGGCGTAATTTGGAGATTTGAAAAAGTACGACAGGCCGAAGAGACTCTGAAATGAGCACATGAAACTGAATATTTTTCAGCGATAACGCGTATGAAATGTTTGGGAAGAAAATAAAACACATGCCTGACATGCTCGAAAAACAAACAAAGAACAAACAAATAAAATATGATTAAAAAAACCCAAAAATATAAAAAAACAAACCACAATTTTTAACAAAACCAAGGAAAAAAATTGAACAAACACAAACAACCTTAAACAAGCACGAACAAACTCGAACAAACACAAACAAACTTGAACAAAAACAAACATACTTGAAAACCACAAACAAACCTGAACAAACACAAATAATAATGCAAGCTTTCGACTCCCAACTTCCTCGTATTTCAAACAAGCCCATGATCCCATCGCCACAGCCCGCTACACACAACTATTCTTGCTGCTCCGAGCCACCCCAGGAGGAACGGAGCGATGTTTATTTGACGTTCCGAATTTGATCCCCTCCATCCATCATGACCATGCTGGCAATTGTTCCATGTCACTCCGACCTGTCCGCACTGCACCTCTCAATCGCTTCATGCTTGGCCGATAATACACCACTTTGGATGTTCTCTTCGCCGTCTTGCTTTCGGTATTTTTTTCGTTTTACGTTTCACCAAATAACATTTAATGAGTCAAGACATTTTCTTTCCTTTAAAAGTTTCTTCTATTTTTTTTATTTCTAGTATTATCCTTCTTATTCTGCTTCTTCGTCAAGGTTGTAATTTAAAAAAATAATTAGCATGTAATATTTTTGAGGAACTTAATGGCGGGAGAAGCCTTAATGCAACTTATACGGCCGGCAAAGTCGACAGATATTTGCTAACAAGGTGCCTTAAAAGGAATCCTGATTCAGTCGAGGAGGTTAGCAAAATATGTTTTGCTTGCAAATCGCTCCTTCAAAACTTGGGATTTCTTCAAAATTTTGAAAATTTTGAAAACTCTAAAAATAATTTTTCCGTTTTCTGTGAAAAATCCTTTTTGAAAAGTGTATTTCAAACACGCGTACAAACAACACCAAAATCACCGAGCTTCAACTAATTCACGTTGAAATGAATATTGAATTAAATTACGCCAAAAAATATTTTTATTTGAATTTTTAGTAAATAAATTTAATTTTACAATTATATATTTATCAATCTCTTTGAAGTTTGAGTCCTCTTTTATTGCAAGAATTAAATTACACACGCGTAGCGTATTATTTGAATTTTAAAACAGCGTGTGTGTTATTCTCAATATTATTCATTAAAAACAGTCTTACAACTATTACAATTAAAATGTTTTGCGACTTGTTCCAACTCTTTCCAACACTTCCTCGTCTTGAATCTCTCCAACAAAGTTTTATTGTTTTGAATTCGGTCTAAATGTTCATCTAGTTTTCAAAAAATCAACTATCTATTATGAAACACCGAACCACACCAAACGATACTTTCCACATCAACCAAGCACTATACCGATCACATAACAGAAAACAGCAAAGCACCATGAAAAATACCACACCACACCACACTGCACCACACTACACCACACCCCACCCCACCACACCACACCACACCACACCACACCACACCACACCACACCACACCACACCACACCACACCACACCACACCACACCACACCACACCACACAACACCACACCACGCCATACCACGCCACACCACACCACACCAGACCACACCAAACTACACCACACCACACCAAACTACACCACACCACAACACTCACTTTTCTGCCCAGGATCTGGTTGATGGCAGCGGACTCCTTGAGGGTGCACTCTTCGATGACACTCTGCCTCATCTCCTTCATGAAGAGCATGTAGGCGTTCAAAGGCTTCTTCACGTACGGTCTTTTCTTTTCTCCTCTCCCACAATACTCCCCTCCTCCTCCTCCTCCTCCTCCTCCTCCACCACCTCCTCCTCCTCCTCCTCCTCCCCCGAGGTATCTCTGACTCAGTGACGACATTTGCGACTTCATACGATTGTCCCTGGTTCGATAAGTCAACGTTTCAACGAATTATTTTAACGACTTTTAAAACTTTCCTCAAGTATTTTGAGGCTCAATTATTCGAGTAATATAAAATCAGCGCTATATGAAGACTTTGACTTTGTTGTAGTTTTACTATTTACATGCGAAATAAGTATTGAGTATTTTGAAAACTTAATTTTATTATAATGATTTTTTTTCGATAAATACATTTTTTATAAATTAAAAAAAAATATATCCAATTCATAATTTCGGCTTTCCTTCCTCACAATGCATTTCAAACATAAAGGCCTAAAGCTGCATAGAGACGAAGTGGCGTTTGTGACGTCACAAGTATTGTGTGGTCACCTGTTGAAGTCGTGGTTGGATTCGGACTGAGGAGAGAGTTCCTGTTTGAGGGAGGAGGGAGGAACGATGGAGGAGTTGAAGGAGGAATACTGGAAGGCTGGAGGAGGGGGAAGGATGCCTGGTGTGGTTTAATATTGAGTGTGGCAAATAGGTTTCATGAATCGCCACCGGTGGTCTGTATTTCATAATGTATTATAAGTTATGTATCTTGAGCTACCGATATCATTATCTATTCGATACGGTATCAACGCGAGTTAAATCCGGAGCTTCAAGGCCAATGCCTTAATAGAACACAGACGAATACTTTCGGGTTTGGTAAAAAATCAGATTGTGTTTCAGAAAACCAACTCAGAAAGTGAGCAATCGATCACCAGGCAAATCAATAATTTATCTAGAGCGACACTAAATACTCACCCGATGCCCCTAGCCACGCCAGGGAATGAGAGGAGAGGGAGTGTGAGGAGAGGGAGGGTGGGTAAGTGGGAGGACTGTTTCTGCTTATCAGCTCCAAACTGCGGTGGTGTTGAAGGTTCGCTTTTGTCAGTTGGTCGTGGGAGCGGTGATTGATTGGTGAGTTATCGTGAGGTTTTAAAAAGAGTAGCACAAGCAGCAGCACAAGCTCTGTTGTGTTGTAACAACACTGCAACAAAATCCACGTCATCGAGCCAATATTCATTCTGTTTCATCACCACAGTGACCGACTTGTTTGAACTACAAACCCATCCCCAGAGAACTAATCATCATCCCACACAGGTTAAAACCGTTGAAATAACAACCCTAATATCAAAAATAACAACACCCAGTGTAGTATGATTACAAGAAAAACAACTCTCTATAACAACCACCCTGCTACAACAACCTCCCACAACAACAACCCTCCTACAACAACTCCATACAACATCCATTTATCCACAACAACCACCTTCCACAACATCCACCTTCCACAACATCCACCTTCCACAACATCCACTTTCCACAACATCCACTTTCCACAACAATCCCTTTTCCACAACAACCACCCTCTACAACAACCATCACCCTCCACAAAGCGCAGCAACTAAATCAAACAATGTCTGTCGCGTACAGATAACTTTGAAGTAGCGATGTATGGAGTGTATTATTGTTCACGCTAACAAATGTTGCGACTACATTTCCGCATTTTCGGGCATTTTCAAGAAACTAAAATTTACTCGCGTCGAATTTATTGCATACAAATACAACTCCTGGCTGCCTTCTTGGAGAGTTATGGTTGGGAATGTGTTGAAAGCGGAGTTTCAATTTGAAAGGAATGCAATAAAAAGAATTTGCTAAAGAGGTTGATGTTTAAAAAGACATTTCTAATTTATAATTCGCTTAATCTCACGACAATATGTTGAACAAATATGCTTTATTGCCCTCTAAATGCTGCTGCAAATTCAAGAACAATTTTCAAAACCTCAAACGCAAAGATTTCTAAAAGATTTGAACTTAAAAACATGGCGGTTGTGAAAAGCTTCGAAACTAAATAACTTTTTTTTGAATAAAAATTTCAGAGTTGAGGCGATGGTCTCCGCGGGGTGAGGGATTCAAAAGAAGCCAGACACAATGCAACCAAGCCATTCATTTCAACACACTTTCTCAAACTTTAAGCATTCTACTGGCGTTCCTCTGTGCCCCTTTCTTCAAAATGAATTTACAAAACACATTTTTTGCGAACAACATTGTGAAAACTACATGTTAAAAACTGCTTTATAAAACTTGAACCTAATTTCGTTTTTTTTTTCAAATAAGATTAGAAGTTACAATTTGATTTTTTGGATCATGAGACAAAAAATAGTTTTGAAGAGGGCTTTTAAAGGCATTTTCAAACCTAAAATTTAATGCATCAAATTTGAGATCCAAAATGACAATTTTCAATTTCGAGCCTAATAATTTGACTTAACCCAATCATTTCATCAAAGCTGCAATTTTCTGTACGGATTGAGTGAACAGATAAGGGAGGTAGTAGGTGATGATGCTGTAGTGGTGGTAGTGGTATGGTGTGATGCGATGTGGTTTGGTGTGATGTGGTGTGATGTGATGTGATAGTGTGGTGTGATGTGATGTGATGGTGTTATGTGGTGTGATGGTGGGGTGAAAATAAAAAAATGTTAAAGATCGCAGAGGTGCTAGTGGCTGTTGGTGGTTGTTGGTGTGGCAGTATTGTAGAAGTGTTGTGGCAATTGGTGGTTGTAGAAGAAGCCATCAGAGAGGGAGGTAAGTGAAATATATCGGAATTACTGATTGAAAATTGAATTAATTAAAGAAAAAATAGGGATTCAATGAGAAGGTTGATTAATTAACTGATAACACGGAGAGGGTTTTCGACACATGCACGTGCAAGCACATGGCTCCCAAGGATTCTATTGAGTGATACGTTTCTGCGTGTGGTCCCAAAAACGACTTCTATGCTTTATGTTGAAATATGTGTGTCGGCGTGTGTCTTTGTGTTTGTGTGTGTCTTTGTGTTTGTGTGTGTCTTTGTGTGTGTTCGTGAACATGAATGTGCGTGAGCGAGTGTGTTATCTTGCGGAGTAGGGAGTTTTTCGACGCAGCGCCAGTCACGGAGCGGGCCCATACAGCATGGGGTCTTTGATTCCACTGCATCATCGCTCTCCTCCTCACACCACTCAATAACTTTACTAGCGTCCTCTCAACTGCCACCTCGTTGTGTCTTGCACAACCAATGTGTGTTGTTATTGTAGTATTTGCTGTTTTTTTTCTTGCGTTTCATAAAAGAAACAATCTTCTTCTTGTGCATTAAACAAGAAAAAAACTCGATTGAGACGACGACTCAAGCTGCTTTGAAACATTTTAATAACTTTTATTTGATATTTCCTCGCTTTCAAAGTTACTTTTTCAACAAGAAAACTCCTTAAAAGCTTTTCGACAATTATTCTCCGCAGATTGGCATCAAGCATCTCCAAGCGAGTTACTGCTGACGTTTTTGAACCATCCACGACGGAGGAGTGAGTGATAAGAGAAATGAATGATAAGGAGAGTGAGTGATAAGAGGTGAATGAATGAGCAGGATGGATGGGTGTTGTGATATGCAATAATCACAACCACTTGAGGATTAAATTAATGGTGGACTTCAAAGAGATTCCATTTCAGTGGTGGCAACTTTTCGAAGCAGCTTAATAAGCTTCAAAGCATGATGCAACCCTCTCAAACTCCCTCCTCCTCCTCCTCCTCCTCCTTCTCCTCCTCCTCCTCCACCTCCACCTTCCTCCTCCTCCTCCTCCTCCTCCTCCTCCTCCTCCTCCTCCTCCTCCTCCTCCTCCTCCTCCTCCTCTCCTCCTCCTCCACCTCCTCCTCCTCCACCTCCTCCTCCTCCTCCTCCTCCTCCTCACCTCCTCCTCCTCCTCCTCCCCTCCTCCACCTCCTCCTCCCTCCTCCACCTCCTCCTCCTCCTCCTCCTCCTCCACCTCCACCTCCTCCTCCTCCTCCTCCTCCTCCTCCACCTCCTCCTCCTCCTCCTCCTCCTCCTCCACCTCCTCCCTCCTCCTCCACCTCCTCCTCCTCCTCCACCTCCTCCACCTCCTCCTCCTCCTCCTCCTCCTCCTCCTCCTCCTCTCCACCTCCTCCTCCTCCTCCTCCTCCTCCTCCTCCTCCTCCTCCTCCTCCTCCTCCTCCTCCTCCTCCTCCTCCTCCTCCTCCTCCTCCTCCTCCTCCTCCTCCTCCTCCTCCTCCTCCTCCTCCTCCTCCTCCTCCTCCTCCTCCTCCTCCTCCTCCTCCTCCTCCTCCTCCTCCTCCTCCTCCTCCTCCTCCTCCTCCTCCTCCTCCTCCTCTCCTCCTCCTCCTCCTCCTCCTCCTCCTCCTCCTCCTCCTCCTCCTCCTCCTCTTCCTCCTCCTCCTCCTCCTCCTCCTCCTCCTCCTCCTCCTCCTCCTCCTCCTCCTCCTCCTCCTCCTCCTCCTCCTCCTCCTCCTCCTCCTCCTCCTCCTCCTCCTCCTCCTCCTCCTCCTCCTCCTCCTCCTCCTCCTCCTCCTCCTCCTCTTCCTCCTCCTCCTCCTCCTCCTCCTCCTCCTCCTCCTCCTCCTCCTCCTCCTCCTCCTCCTCCTCCTCCTCCTCCTCCTCTCCTCTCCTCCTCCTCCTCCTCCTCCTCCTCCTCCTCCTCCTCCTCCTCCTCCTCCTCCTCCTCCTCCTCCTCCTCCTCCTCCTCCTCCTCCTCCTCCTCCTCCTCCTCCTCCTCCTCCTCCTCCTCCTCCTCCTCCTCTTCCTCCTCCTCCTCCTCCTCCTCCTCCTCCTCCTCCTCCTCCTCCTCCTCCTCCTCCTCCTCCTCCTCCTCCTCCTCCTCCTCCTCCTCCTCCTCCTCCTCCTCCTCCTCCTCCTCCTCCTCCTCCTCCTCCTCCTCCTCCTCCTCCTACTCCTCCTCCTCCTCCTCCTCCTCCTCCTCCTCCTCCTCCTCCTCCTCCTCCTCCTCCTCCTCCTCCTCCTCTCCTCCTCCTCCTCCTCCTCCTCCTCCTCCTCCTCCTCCTCCTCCTCCTCCTCCTTCTCCTCCTCCTCCTCCTCCTCCTCCTCCTCCTCCTCCTCCTCCTCCTCCTCCTCCTCCTCCTCCTCCTCCTCCTCCTCCTCCTCCTCCTCCTCCTCCTCCTCCTTCTCCTCCTCCTCCTCCTTTTCCTCCTCCTCCACTCAAACTCCCTCCTCCTCCTCCACTCAAACTCCCTCCTCCTCCTCCACTCAAACTTCCTCCTTCTCCACTCAAACCATCTTTTTTTTCACTCAAAATCCCTTCTTCGTTTTTCAAAAATACTTTGTTTCATCTTTCAAACATCCACTACCAACCCGTTTAACTCCTCCACCACGGCCAACAACACCTTCTGCAACTCTTCCACCTCCTCTTGCAACTTCCACTGTAAGGCCGACAGAAGCTCTCTACTCATCGCTAACTTACTGCCCCTCTGGGATCTTTAGTGTTTTTATTATTTTCTTTCATTTTTATTATTCATCTTATTATGATTTTTATTATTATTCTCTTGTTTCTATTTCTAATTTTGTTGTTTTTACTTTATTTTTTGTTGTTGTTATTATTTATTATTTTATAATGTGGATATCGTTATGTTGTTCTTGCTACCAACACAAGTGAGAAAGCTCCATTTATTGATGATTTTCGCTTTTAGTTTATTTCATTTCAGTTGGATATTGCTTCTTATTACTATTATTATTTTTATCCTTTTTATTATTGTTATTATTAATTTGCATGTTTTCAAGCTTGTTCGCGTTTCCGAAGATTATGCATTTCAGTTTTGCATCACTAAGCATACAAGGATGTGTGGCTGTTGTGGCTGTGGTGGTTGTTGTGGCTGTGGTGGTTGTTGTGGCTGTGGTGGCTGTTGTGGCTGTAGTGGCTGTTGTGGCTGTGGTGGCTGTTGTGGCTGTGGCTGTAGTAGTTGGAATAATGGTGGTTGGGTAACTATGGTGTATTAATGGTGGTCGAATTAATGGTGGTTCAAGTAATGGTGGTTGAATTAATGGTGGTTGAATTAATGGTGGTTCAAGTAATGGTGGTTCAAGTAATGGTGGTTGAATTAATGGTGGTTGAATTAATGGTGGCTGGAGCAACGGAGGATGTTTGAGTGTACAAGCTCCCACTTCTATCAAGGGTTTTGAGTTGATGAGGGGCTGTTTAGTGGCGAGAGATTGAAGTGGTCATTGCTTGTGCCCTATGTGGAAGTTGTGGTCTTCGTGACCTTGGTGGTTGCTAGGGCTGTCGTTGCGGTGTTTTTATGTGAGATGATGAAAGTTGCTGAAGCTCCGCCTGATTTTTAGAGGGAATAACTAAAACAAAAGAAATGACTCGGTATGAAATGAGTTGACAAGGAAGAGCAGCCCCAGAAAGTCTGTAATAAATCGACGCAGCATAAATTGATCTCGTCACAAGTTGAGCGGTTCATAAATCAAGTGTCTTGTTGACTTCTAGTGCGATCTTCGTCTGCACTTGATGACATAAAAACAATCTTTATTCAGATTGTGACGTGCCGTGTGCGCGTGTATGTTTTTTTGTATGTGTACGTGTTTATGTTTTTTGTATGTGTACGTGTGTGTGTGTGGAATGGTTAAATTGCAGATGAAGGCAAATGCTGTGGAGGTTTCCAGGTTCAGTCTGATTCTCCGAAAGATGAGCAGTTGAGGCCTCTAAAATCGAGCAACTCCCGCAGGCACTCACGTGAGGTCTTCATGCAAGGGCCCTTTTATTTGCTTGGGTTCAATAAAAAGTGTGGCATATTTCTCATTCGCTTGCTCTCACTTAATGACGGCGTTGGTGGTTGCAGCAATGGACCCACTCACGAGCAACAACAGCAACAACACCACCTTGTTATCAC
>OX387248.1:11263175-11328175 GCA_947562095.1 Branchellion lobata | reverse complement strand
ACACCAGCAGCAGCGCCATCGAACCACAAGTAGCTTGTTAGGAGGTTAGTTATATCTCCTAATTGAGACATCTCCTTGCCGCGTGTGACACACGTCTTCTAAAAACGCCTCACTTCACGTCGCCACCAGCGTCATATCTCTATGGTATGTGTTGATTTGCTAGAACATGTCAAATCACACTTATGGGCCATAATGGGTGACAATCTACCCGTTTGAACTGTGAGGCAGAACCAATATTTTGATAGGTTTTGTCACTTTTTGTATTTTTTCTAGAAATCCTAAAATATTTTTCGTGAATATTCCATCATGACCTTTTTTTCGAACGGTCATTCAATGGAAGTTATGCACCAAACACACACAACATCACACAAATTTAAAACACACACACACACACACACACACACACACACACACACACACACACACACACACACACACACACACACACACACACACACACACACACACACACACACACACACACACACACACACACACACACACACACACACACACACACACACACACACACACACACACACACACACACACACACACACACACACACACACACACACACACACACACACACACACACACACACACACACACACACACACACACACACACACACACACACGCACAAACACACACAAACACACACACACACACACCGGTCTTGATGTCGATGTGGAGGGCCTGGATGCGCATGTGAGCGGGAGGAGGCTGTTCGTTGTTGCACATGTACAGACCCATGCCCCCACCCAACAAATCCGTCTGTGCAGATGGTTGTTGTTGTTGTTGAAAATAGTTTTTGTTGTTGTTGGGGGGTGTTGTGGTTGAGCTTTCATTGTTGTTGTTGGAGGTTGTTGGTGGTTGTTGTTGAATGCTTTTTTGCAACTTTGTGTTTTGTTTTTTTTGATTGATTTTCAATGAAGTATTCACCCATTAGAAATAGTTCAATACTAATACAAACCGTATGCATGTATGCACACACACACACACACACACAGTTGAAATCACACAAACGAATAATAAAGCTTTTGTGAGCTATTTCAGAGCTTCAAGAAGGATGGAGGGATGATTGATGGGCAGGTTCACGTGGTGTTGTGGTTATAGAGTTACAAAACATCGTTGATATATATAACAATATTCTTTATCTGGGTGGCTGGTGGAAAATCACGAAAGTGAACGTTAGGGTTGTCGAGAGATGTTGAGCTGGGACGAACGAATCA
Source organism: Branchellion lobata (assembly GCA_947562095.1). NCBI lineage: Eukaryota > Metazoa > Annelida > Clitellata > Hirudinida > Piscicolidae > Branchellion > Branchellion lobata. The sequence goes on along the minus strand of OX387248.1, from coordinate 11,326,940 downwards.
ACCGTTCTTCCACTCACTCAACATTTCTTTGTGTCATCAACACATCTATCCATCTAATCTTTTTTTTTATCATCTATCCATCCATCCACCCATCCACCCATTTATCCCTCCATCCACACATCCCTTCATTCAGCCATTCATTCATGTCTCTATGCATCAATCTTTTCGTTCATCCATCCATCTTTTCATTCATCCATCCACCCACCCATTCATCCATTCAAGCATTCATTCATGCATTCATCCGAACATACAAATGTCACAAAAAGGTAGCACGAGAAACGTGCATTGGAGGCACCAAGATGCAGTCTCTGTCGACGATTGCTTATCTCGCTCACACACTCCCTACTCCCTCTCCCTCCGCTCTCCTGCTTTTTTTTCTTTCTATTTATTTTGCTTATTGTAAATAATTTTTTTGTTTTTTTTTGGTGACTTAATTTTTTGTACATTCCTGATTTTGTTTTTTTCGGAATGATCACCGTGTTTTGTTTATTTTGTGTTTTTGCAAATGAATCTTTTTTTTTTCAATTATAATCCTCGAAAATAATATTTTTCATTTAATGCAGCCAATTATATAGGGCCAGTAACAAAGAAACCAACAAAAAAGTACATCAGAATTATCATCTTGTTCGCTTTTAAACCTCATTTTGAGATGTTGTTGCCGAAAATAAAAAGAGCGACGACTGTTGTAATGATGTGGTGATGGTGGTGGTGGTGGTGGTGGTGGTGGTGGTGGTGGTGGTGGTGGTGGTGGTGGTGGTGGTGGTGGTGGTGGTGGTGGTGGTGGTGGTGGTGGTGGTGGTGGTGGTGGTGGTGGTGGTGGTGGTGGTGGTGGTGGTGGTGGTGGTGGTGGTGGTGGTGGTGGTGGTGGTGGTGGTGATGGTGGTGGTGACGACGACGAAGAAGATGAAGATTAAAAAAACATTTAAATGAAAAAGAAAAAAAAGAAAAAATTAAAATTGAAAAAACAGAAAAAAATAAAATGAAAAAGAAAGAAAAAAAATTAAATGAAAAAGAAAAAAAAAGAAGTAAAAAAATAAGGGAAATGAAGAAAAATAATAAAAAAATATAAGAAGAAGAAAAAAGAAGAATTTAAAAAAAAGAATGAAAAAGAAGAAAAAAAAAGTAGAAAAAAACGATGTTGCGGAGTAACAACGAAGAAAGGACAAATAAGAAGAGATTGGCGAGGTGGGAAGGGGGTCAAGGCTTGGGAAGCACTACAGGAAGGGCCTGGCACACGTGACACCCTGGAAGTACCTCATTCAGTGGGTGGAAGGCTGCGGAACAAAAAATATTGATTGCTGGCACAAGTAGGAGGTTATGGATCGCATGAGTTTAACAAAAGAGGGGCAGTAATCGATGCGGTTGTGGTGCTTACAGATTTCTCCCTCCTTCTTCTCTTCTTCTTGTTTTCACTTTCACCTTTTTCATCTTCATTTTCATCTTCATTTTCATCTTCATTTTCATCTTCTTTGTCCTCTCTTTCATTTTTTTGTCGTCTTCTTTCTCATTTTCTTCTTTTTTTTCCCACTTTTTCTATTTTTCCATTCTCTCTGATCTCTCTTTCCCTTCCTCAGTACGATTTAGAAGTTAGACTCCAGTGGTGGTGGTTGTTTCTGTGGCAAAAGTGTTGTTGGAAGACGCCAAGATCAATGTGACGTCGAAGCTTCTTTGGATTGGTTCAGAGAGGCTCAAATGAGGCGCTACATAAAGGGGCAACGATGACAAATGCAGGCTCGCAAATGACTCCATGACCATTAGAATTAACAGGACCACCCCGGCCTAAAATCTTTCCACCGTGCATCCACCTTCCCTCTTTTTCTGTTTCCTCTCTTTTCTTCATTTCTCTTTCTCCTTCATTCTCCCCTTCTTTAATCTTCTTCCCTCTCTTACCATCTATTTTCTTTATTAATGATTCTTCCTCTCTTCATCTAACCGAGTCTACTATTTATCCATTTTTTATTCAACATTCCCTTCATTCATCTCCTTCTTTTCTCCATCCTCCCTTCATCCATTATTCTCTTCCCATCTTCCCCATCTGTTACTTTCTTCCACTCCTTCCACTCCTTTCGACGGTCGCTCACCTGTATCTGCGTCAAAATCATGACACGTGTAGTTGTCGTTGTTGTTGAATTGTTTTGGTAGAATGTAAATATTGTATAGAAAGATGATGTTGTGCTAAAACTTTGCTGTTGTGGTTATTGTTGTTGTGGACGTTTATGTTGTTGTGGTGAACAACTTCAAAGTTTTGAGCTGTCGTACTGGTTGGATTGTTTTGTGATTAGTTCGAGGGCTTACGGAGAAAGCGCTAGAAAAATTAGTGATTGGAAGCGCTTTACAATAAATTCAATGGGAGGCTGAGAGACTGCAAAATGCAGATGACGCCACAGACAAGTGTTCTCGTGGGAACCGCTGAAACTGCAACTCTGCGTCTGCCTCACAAACACGCAATGCAAAAAAACAGATGAAATTTGATTTTTCAAAAAAAAAAAACAAACACAACCAATGAAAAAATGAAACCATGAAAAAGAAAATGGGAAGATGGGTTGTAATGTGCTGTTTTGAAGGATTTGTTAATTGGACGCAATCACCACCGAGGAGATAATAGGCAAAGAACGGCATCGGTGTGCCTTCAAGACTCCTCGACTCCCTAAAACTCGAAAAAAAAAATTTTGCAGCTGGAAATGTTTCCGAGATTTTGAACGCTGAATTAACTTTCGACACGGATTTTAAGAATAATTTATGGATTCTTTGATAATATAATTCCCTGTGATCTCGCCTTTTTATTTCCTTTTTCTTTTTATCTTATCCGACCATCCATCCTTCTTCAATTAACTTTTTTATTTGAGGTTGATGAGGATGAGAAGGTGGAGGGGAAGAGAGGAGGAAGAGGGGGAAGAGAGGAGGAGGGGGAGGAGAAGATGAGAAAAAAAAAGAAAAAAAAGAAAAAAAGTAAATAAAAAAGAAGAAAAAGAAAAGGAAAAGGAAGAAGAAAAAAAAAGAAGAAAAAAAGAAGAAGATGGTGATGAGGATGATGATGATGATGATGATGATGATGATGATGATGATGATGGTGATGATGATGATGATGATGATGATGATGATGATGATGATGATGATGATGATGATGATGACGATGACGATGACGATGATGATGATGATGATGATGATGATGATGATGATGATGACGATGACGATGACGATGACGATGATGACGGTGATTAAATAAGAAAGAACAAGTTGATGATGGGAATTCAAAATGCTGACGATTATGCTAATCATGGCTTTGAAGCTGTACGTCGGTGATGATGGAGGTGGTGATGAAGACGATGATGGTGTGGATGATGAAGATGACGACGACGATGATGAGCATGGTGAGGATAGTGATGATGCTGGTGATAACGATGAAGATAACGATAATGATATTGATAATGATGTTGATGAAGATAATTTATAAACATCTTTCATTTATGTGAAGCGAAAATTAATCGAAAACCTATTTTTTCCAAAAACCTCCGAAAACTTACGTGGTTGGACATGAGAGGCGAGGTGGCGGGGTAGTGAGGGTAGGTGGAGAGGAGGGGGTGTCCGAAGGGCAGACGGTCAAGAAAGGGGTACTTGTAGGGTTTGACTGGAGGTGTGGCAAAAGACAAACGGCTACTTTTTTTTTTTTTATAAAGTTTTTGTTACCAAGCGATTGAGTGTATAATTCTTTTATCAGCTTTGTTTTTGAACGTTAACATCATGGAATCGACCACACTACCACGTGAAGATTAAAATAACCACAACACTTTTTTTACACAAAAAACGCCACATCGTCTCACACTGAACCATACCAGTTTACGCCACACAACACCATACAACAACACACAACACCACACAACACCACACAACACCACACAACACCACACAACACCACACAACACCACACAACACCACACAACACCACACAACACCACACAACACCACACAACACCACACAACACCAGACAACACCACACAACACCACACAACACTACACAACACCACACAACACCACACAACACCACAAAACACCACATCATATCACACCGCGCAATACAAAAACGCTTACCACACTTATACACATTATCACTCATCATTTCGATCTATGTGAACCACACCACACAACGGCACACCACACAACGGCACACCACACCACACCACGCAACATCACACCACACCACACTACACAACATCACAACACACCAAACCAAGCCACACCACACCAAACACACCCCACCACACCAACCACACCACACAACGTCACACCACACCACACCACGCCACGCAACATCACACCACACCACGCAACATCACACCACACCACACAACATCATACCACACCACACAACGTCACATTACACCACACCACGCAACATCACACCACACCACACCACACAACATCACACCACACCACACTACACAACATCACAACACACCAAACCAAGCCACACTACACCAAACACACCCCACCACACCAAACGCACCACACCACGCCACACCACACCACACCACACCACACCACGCCACACCACACTACACCACACCACACCACACCACACCACACCAAATCACACCACACCACACCACACCACACCACACCACACCACACCACACCACACCACACCACACCACACCACACCACACCACACTACACCACACCACACCACACCACACCAAACCAAACCAAACCAAACCACACCACACCACACCACACTACAGTTCTATACTACCACAGTACCATAGAGACTTCCGAATGATATTCCATTAGGAGTTTCGTCGGACGAGTTTTTCGATTCTGGGTCAGGACTTTTGCCCTGGTGGGTTGTGGTGTTTCTTTGAAATCAAACCGATCTCATCTTAAATTAATCTTAAATGTCTTGACTAAACTAATCTTATCTAATCCATTCAAATCGCACCAGGATCATGCGATCTCCCAAATCTTGCACATTTTACTCCAAATTTGATAAAACTTTTTTTTATCAAGTTCAAAGGCTCTGATACAGAAAGATGAATCAATTCGCCGTTGCTTGCATTCGAAGCTGTGACCTTGCGTTCCAGCCACCAGACTTCCTCATGCTGATTTCGGCGCCCTTTGACGCTTCAGAGAGAAATTTAAAAGTACGTCAGATAAAGATCTTTCGATAGTGTAAAACATTTAGAGATTTTAGGCTCTTGCAGGCTTTAAATAAAGTGTCACTTCGATCACGTCTGCGGTTTAGACGCTCTTAATGACTTATAATTCGAAGATTTTTTTTGAATTTTTGAGTTCTGAAAATAATTTACTCATTTTGAAGTCATTTGAAGGGCAGGAGTTTGTGGAGTTTTGAAGTTTTAAGCTGCCTCGGACATTCATTAAATTTTTCGTAAGTTTTTTAATCTGAAAATTATCAAAGTTTAAATTAAATCAAAAAAAAATTCCACCAAACGGATCAAAATTTTTCTGAGTTGAATTCTTTGAAGTGCGCTTGAAATCGAGTAATTTGAAAAAAAATCTCAAATTTTTGAGAAAACAAAAATTGAATGGTTAAAAGACTACCGCGGTACATAACCACGGTGCCTCAGTCGGCCCATGAGGAGGCTTCAGAGAGGGTGAAGGGATGGCGTGGAGAAAGGGTGTGATTGAATGGGACTTTGGAGGAGTGTGGAGGAATGGTGTGGCTGATTGTGAGCTTTGGTGACACAAGAAAAAGGAAGATGTAGATTTGTGCGTTAAGTTTTGTTGAGGTGTGAGATGACGTCGTATCTTGAACTTGACTGTAAATGCACGGAGGGATAGATGGATGGATAAATGAAGGATAAGCTGAACAGATGGATAGTTGGATAGATGAGGGACTGTAGGAACAAGTGAGAAGAACAAAAAATGAATGGAAGAATAAAAAGAGGAATAAGGTTTATCGAACGGCTGAGTTTTCGGTTCCCCAGACGACACTCTAATTAAATTTGAAATGGAAGCGAAAAGCACAAAACAACAAAGACTCCGAACCCTCCTAGCATGCGAGTCTTCGATTTCGAACTGAATCATCCAATGCGACTTCTCATAACGCCTCATCCTGGCCTCTCAACTGCCAATTCTTCCTTCGCACTTGCTTAATCTTTTTGATTCTTGTTTTTCAATATATTTTTTGCCATTTGTTTAATTTTTGAAGTATATTTTTCAATTTCACTTCCATTTTGTATCTCATATCAGTTTTTATTTTATTTTGTATCTTATTTTCTTTTTTTTTCGCTTGAACATGAAAAAATATTCAATTTATCTGGAAATCAGTTAATATGTTTTTCTCCTTTTTCATATACTGTTCCTCATTTTTTATTCACCAACATTAATTTTTCCATTTCCATCTCCTTCCCCATTCCTTACTCCTCCATCCATCATCATCCTTCTCTTTCATCCATCATCATCCTCCTTTTCCATCCATCATCATCCTCCTCTTCCATCCATCATCATTTTCCTTCATCTCTCACTTCTCCATCCATCCTCATCCTCCTCTTCCATCCATCATCATCCTCTTCCTCCATCTCTCACTCCTCCAGCACCTTGGGCACTCCATTCATCGGATGAATGAAGGAATTAACGGAATTTCCATGTATTACTTGCTTTTTTCGTGTTTTATTCTCCTCCCGCAGGCAATTTGTTCTTCATTTCCTTTGATCGTTTTTGCTTTTTTTTTTGAATTTTTTTGGAATTATTAAAAAATATCTTCATCCACCTTTTCAAATCCAGCTTTTCTTTAGTTATAATAACTTAGCATTGTCCCTGCTTTGATGTAGTCATTAAACATATTTCTTTTGAAATTTTGGACAATTCCTTGAAGTTTTTAACTAGCCCTATTTGCAAGGATTCTTTACAAAGAATTCTCGACATTGTTAAACCACTTTGAATCTCAACACAATCATGTTCTACAACGTTGTACCACATGAACAAGGATTAAACAAAATAACACCAACAAACACATACTGTGAGTGATCCAGAAAGCGTACAAAAAAACAGGAACCAAGACCTTTTGAAAGAAGTATTAAAAAAATTACGAAATAATCTCGTTAATATAAATATTTACAAAACAATTATATGCGTACAAATTATATACAAAAAATACACATTACAACTAAATATCGAACAGAAAATTCCGGAGGAGTTGGTTTTTATTGTGTTTATTCCAGGGCGACGTTGCATATAGTGAGGTACATACAAATTACAAGGCATAAAGAGGTAAAAACACTAGAAAGATCTTCAGAAGTTGCGCCTTATTGCAGTGTCGCATTGGTGGGTGATGATGAGGCGATGAAAGATTTCACATCTCTTTGAGTCATCAAAGGCTCATATGGAGATCCAGTCGGTCGTAGCGGCAGCCAGCAAAACGAGGGACTCTTAAGCCCGAAAAAGTTCGAAGAAGTATATAAAAATTCGAAAAAGATCTTCTAATGGTTTTAAACTCAATGCATCCATCGAAAAAGTTAAAAATTTGAATAAATTTTTAAACGGATCCCGCTGCAGCAGACCTTAAACATGATACCCTTCCGAAACCAAACTCTTCTCATCCCTTGCTCATTGGTTGCCTTTGATTGGCAACTCACTTTGGAAAAATTCCGAATTAAAGTCCAATTGCCTATCAAATCTTTTCCATTCGATCATGCCTTTGATCACTCTTTTCCGACTATTCATCTTTTCAACCCACCTCTCATAACTACACCCGTGCTGGTGCAATGCCACTCACAACCATGAAATAAATTTTTGATTTGTGCTTTTGTTTTATCCTGTTTATTAGAATGTTGGCTTAACTTTTCATTAGGTCTTGCCACTAATCAGTTTACTACTCAAAAATCAACGTCAACTATAAAGGCCTTCAAACCCCATTTTTGCCACCACACTCTGGAAACGGATGGTTCAAAAACAAGGCAAAAAGCAAGAAGTTGAAGGAAGAAGCTTGAACCAAAGAACAAGCACCTTTTGACCACTGAAATCATGCGCTCCTCAAAAGTAAACAAGAGAAGTCTCTTTCACCATGCTTCAAACACCACCGTCCTCCATAACACCACCACCCTCCACAACACTACCATCCTCCATAACACTACCTTCCTCCATAACACCACCACCCTCCATAACACCACCAGCATCTACTAAACCACTACACAACCTTTTCACCCTTTCATTTCAGTATTCTTTATCCACCAAAAAATCACTCTACAATTCAACCACCACACCACTCAAAAACCACACCATTCAACCCCTACACCTCTCAAACACCACACCATTCAACCACCACACCACTCAAAAACCACACCATTCAACCCCTACACCTCTCAAACACCACACCATTCAATCACCCTGCCATTCAACCACCACACCCCTCAAACACCATACCACTCAAACACCACTACTACTTCAAACAACTCCAGCACCACACGGCACTCGAGCATATGACGGTAATGAGGTCTCTCAGCCATTAACAAGCACACAAAAGCACGATTTCCTGCCACTCCAGCGCCACTGCACCTTTGGACCTGACGTCCTGCCACTTTTGCGCCAAAAAGTCGAACAAGTAATTCCTCCGTTCTTCGTCTCAAAGTATTAAAACACTCCTTTAAAGCTAATTGCGTTTTAAAAAATCAAAGAGGCTGATTACACGGCTGATTAATGAAGCTCTGAAACGCTTTGAAGATGGCCATTAGACATTGAAACAGCATCAAACTCATGCGCATTCGTCAACTACAGTTTGTCGCTGGAATATTCCTCAGAAGGTAAAATTGCTTGAGTCGTAATCAAAGATGATTTTAAAGCATGCCTTTGAATTCAAAAGATGTGGGCTGTGTGATCTAATGGACCAACGGCACTCTTGTTATGGTCGTTGTTGCTTTTTATTACAAAAAGAAATAAAAAACAAGCTGGAAACATCAAAGCATTACGCAAGCAATATTGGTGGCTCTTTGGAGAATTACAAAATGAATAAATCTCGAAAAATGTCACTGCGTTTGGAAAAATCAAATTATTTATGGAAAAATTGAAAAATCTACAAAAATAGTTTACGTTTCGGAAGCATAAATTATCTGGATCAGATATGGACACTAAAACACCCCGAAACCACTAGGCAACCGTTCATCAACCATTTGGTACATCAATCGACCAGCTGAACAAACAACAAACCGACCAACCAACCAACCGCTCAACCACACAGGAATGCCTATCAACTTCACTGATCCACATTCTATGACACAATTCAATTTCAAAAGCAACTACACTACTTCCTCTCAACCTTCACACCACTTCGTCAATAACGCCTTTCCACTCACTACCTCATCAACCACCACCATGTTCCAACATGTACCACCATCACCACCACCATGCACCACCATGCACCACCATGCACCACCATGCACCACCATGCACCACCATGCATCACCATGCACAACCATGCACCACTAGCCCCCACTCACTTCTTCAGTCTCAATCACCAGTCCCATCTTCTCTTCACTTAAGTTCACCACGGAACACCTCTCCTCGTCTCCTCCCTCGTCCTTGTACACTCGCACCTCATCGTTCGACGCCAGGTCTAGCTCTCCAGAGTCTTCGGAGCTCTTGTCTCCCTCCGACCTGCCCCTCAACGAACCTTCCTTCACAGACTCTACACCGCACGTCGTCTTGTGCTTGGGCACCTCCTTGCCTCCTTGTGACGTTTTGAACTTCGAGTCTTCGCCGCCTGACGCCTTTGGAGGGTCGGCGGCTCCTTGGGGAAGTGAACTTTTTTTGTGGTGACTTCTGGAATCTTCCGCGTTTTTGGAACATTCGAGGTCTGGTTTGAGTAATGCTTGCCTATTTAAGTTTCTGTTTGCTTCTGGAGCGGATTTTTTGTTTTTTGAGAAGGGTGCTTGACTGGCGGGTGAGGTTTTGCCACCCGGCGATGGCGCCTTGAAGGTGAGATGTGGAGAGTTCGTGGGTGAAGAATGGCCTGAATGTGAAGTCTTACAGTCAAAAATAGATGTTTGTGGTGATTGAGGGTGGCTTGAATGCAAGCTGAGGCGGTGGTTCAAAGATGTGTGGGGGCTGGGAGAGTGTCTGTTGAAAGGAGGGTGGAGGGAGGGTGAGTGGAGAGGAGAAGAATGAACGGTAGGTGAATGTTTGTTGGATGAGTGGTGGAGGGGTGAGTGGTGGGTGGGTGATGAAGTGTAGTGGTTGTGAGGCTCTTTGGAGGCGAGTTTGACAAGGTTGGTGGGAACATCCGAAGCGATGTTCATACTGGCCTCTTGGAACGAGGTTCTAGCGCCTCAACTGCTCTGTAACGTATCGAAATCCTTCAGTTTTCGTGCTTCTTACATAACCCCTTTCTTCTTTGGAATTCTCCGGATTTCAAAGGTTCCTATTTCAAATCCTTCCGAAAAGAGCGACTCTATAAGACCACTGTGACACAAGAACGATGGAACGCTTTTTCACTCAAAAGTTCACAACCCCGTCAAGTCGCTGTTGCAAGTTTTAAAATCCATTAAATTTTCAACGAGAACAACAAGTGATAAATTTGATGATGAGGGGGAGGACGACGAGGATGACGCTGGTGATGACGACGAAACAAATAAAATTACTACGACTATCGTCGCTTCAAAGGGCCTTTGATCTTCACGTTATATACCCTCCTCCCATGTTCCTCCGCATCCCACACGTACGTGTGTGTGCGTGTGTGTGCGTGTGTGTGCGTGTGTGTGCGTGTGTGTGCGTGTGTGTTTGTGCATGTGTGCGTGTGTATAATTACAACCCGTTTATATATACCCTACACAGTAGGGTGCATAGAACGGTGTCATATACATTTTGATACGCGTACATACATACACACACATATGAATCACATTTCCTCAGTTTCAGCATCATTCTATGCTATGCAGTTTATGGTGGCTCATTCTTGATTGATACAGTGGTTTCCTCTTGCATGTGTGTGCACCCTGCTTCTGCGATGTGACGCAAGAAATGAAGAGGCGTTGCGGAAAATCATGATTAATTCGGATTAGATACCAATGGATATGATTAATTACAATGAAATACAATAAAAGCACGAACATTATCATAGTGGCATTAACTACGTAGTTTCGAGGCCACTACGACTTTAAATACGACTAATTAGACTTAAATGTAGGTATCTATGAGTAATCATGACTACTTGGAACTAACTAATATTGGTTAATTATAATAGGCTTCACTTTTCAATACTTATTCATTTGTCATCCGACTTTTTGTTATACTCTTATTCAGTAATGATTAGTATCTGATTAATTATGAGATTATTCTTTTTTTTTATTACATAGTTAAATAATATAATACTACTCATCATCATATAATAATATATTTTTCATGATCTCTCACGCTTCACTATGCTCTCTTATGATCAACCACAATCAATACTGATTCCTCATGCAGTCTTATGCTTCCGAGCATCCACGGAGCAGCCAGCGTTCTGTCTGTCCCCTGCTGCATGCAGGCACACCACGTTGGCAAGGAAGACAGAGAAAGCATCCTTCCTCAAAGACTTGAGACTCACTCATCACTGGAGAACCAGCTACTGTGCTGTCAGGAAACAAAGTTCTACTTTTGAGTCATAGTAATCCAGCTAATCAACACCACTATTCAAGATTCTCCGTGGTAATTTATTTTATAGATGTAACGTGTGTCTCTTCTGCCTCTGCCTTGCTTCTTTCGTCCCAGACACGCGTGTAATTAATTTTATGAGAATTTATAGCTCAAAAACACATCAAATCTAAACACGTCAACACATGAACACACACCATACACACACATTTGCAAACATACAAACGGAAATAACACACGAAAAAAAGAAAAAACACACAAAAAACGAAAAGAAAACAGGAAGACAAAAAGCACGTCTCAAAATGAAACAAAATAGTGAAAGTATTTTCTTGTAACAAAGCTCTTTTGAAGATGGAAGCTGGGTGCTGCATTAAAAATGAAAATATATTATAAAAATGAAAATATATTATAAAAATGAAAATATATTATAAAAATGAAAATATATTATAAAAATGAAAATATATTATAAAAATGAAAATATATTATAAAAATGAAATATATTATAAAAATGAAAATATATTATAAAAATGAAAATATATTATAAAAATGAAAATATATTATAAAAATGAAAATATATTATAAAAATGAAAATATATTATAAAAATGAAAATATATTATAAAAATGAAAATATATTATAAAAATGAAAATATATTATAAAAATGAAAATATATTATAAAAATGAAAATATATTATAAAAATGAAAATATATTATAAAAATGAAAATATATTATAAAAATGAAAATATATTATAAAAATGAAAATATATTATAAAAATGAAAATATATTATAAAAATGAAAATATATTATAAAAATGAAAATATATTATAAAAATGAAAATATATTATAAAAATGAAAATATATTATAAAAATGAAAATATATTATAAAAATGAAAATATATTATAAAAATGAAAATATATTATAAAAATGAAAATATATTATAAAAATGAAAATATATTATAAAAATGAAAATATATTATAAAAATGAAAATATATTATAAAAATGAAAATATATTATAAAAATGAAAATATATTATAAAAATGAAAATATATTATAAAAATGAAAATATATTATAAAAATGAAAATATATTATAAAAATGAAAATATATTATAAAAATGAAAATATATTATAAAAATGAAAATATATTAGAAAAATATAACTATAAATAAATACAATATAAAAATATGAGGTTTGATTAGATTGGGCACATCATCTGTGAGTTTCTTATTAAGCCATTGATTGAAGCTGATCCATGGAGTAGCGTTACCACTATTATAACTATAATTTTTTAATTAAAAACCATTTTTATTTTTGAAATTCTTTATATGGTTTCCGGAAAAATCATTTTTATTTTCGTTTTCTTCTGTTCAACATACCGTTTTTATTCTTTTATTATGTTAGTATTTTTATTCATTTTTTGGCTTTCTCAGGAATTGTTTTTTATGGCATCTTTTGATGGTGATTATGCTCCTATAACACCTTGCCTCACGCAGACTGCCGCACAGGCAACAATGCAAACTCTCCTCTTCAGACTCTTTCATCCCTCCTCTTCACTCATCCTCCTTTTTATTCATCCTTCTCTTCACTTATTCTCCTCTTCACTCATTCTCCTCTTCACTCATCCTCCTGTTCACTCATCATTCTCTTCATTCATTCATCCTCCATTCATCCATCCTCCACTCATCTATCTTCTTTTTTCACACATCTTTGATTCATTCTTTTTCATCCGTCCACACTTTTCATTCATTCATAGTTCTTCATTTATTCCTTAATTAATTAATTAATTAATTAATTAATTAATTCATTCATTCATTCATTCATTCATTCATTCATTCATTCATTCACTCATTCATTCATTCATTTATTCATTCATTCTTTCTTTCATTCATTCATTCATTCATTCATTCATTCATTCATCCATTCATCCATTCATTCATTTACTCATTCAATCATTCATTCAATTACTCATTCATCGGTCTTCATTCATTCATTACTTCGTAACTCATTCATCTATTTGCTTTTCCACTCTCTTCCATTAGACCCTTCTTTTATCAGTTGACCTTCACTTTACCTATTTTACTTTCTCAGTGAAATCACCACTGTTATGCCAAGTCCTGCATTAAAAATCTCTTCAAACTTTTCAGCGAACGTCCAATCTTTCATTGCCAGAAATCAAACGCCCTTCAAAAACATTTTCGAATTAAACAATATTTAACGCACAACCTTCATTTCAACTAAAGGTGAAGCACAAAAAACTTGGATAACGGAACAAAATCACAAAACAGCAGAGAACTCTCACAAATGTTTCTCTTATTTCAGTTCGACCTTTCAGAGCGCCTCGCAGCCTGTCAGTCTGTTGCGTCATGCAAACTTCTTTCAAAACTTCACCACCAAAGATTTCCTTCCAAAAAACCTTTTTTTCAATTCCACCACCACCCACAGCCCTTTAACCTCCACCACCACCCACAGCCCTCTAACATCCACCATCACACACAGCCCTCTAACCTCCACCATCACACACAGCCCTCTAACCTCCACCATCACACACAGCCCTTTAACCTCCACCATCACCCACAACCCTCTAACCTCCACCACCACCCACAGCCCTCTAACCTCCACCATCACCCACAACCCTCTAACCTCCACCACCACCCACAGCCCTCTAACCTCCACCACCACACACAACCCTCTAACCTCCACCACCACACACAACCCTCTAACTTTCACCACAACACAAAACCCTCTAACCTCCACCACCACACACAACCCTCCAACCTCCACCACCACACACAACCCTCTAACTTTCACCACAACACAAAACCCTCTAACCTCCACCACCACACACAACCCTCTAACTTTCACCACAACACAAAACCCTCTAACCTCCACCACCACACAAAACCCTCTAACCTCCACCACTACACACAACCCTTCCAGCTTCTAATCACAGCGCCACAAATGTTTGATTAAAGAGCATTCCAATGGTTTCCATGACGACGCCATTCGGACTTTAATTACGCCAAATTGCAAAGTGACAAGTGTCACGTGTGCAGCCGCATTCTTCCCATGCATCCATGCATTCATGCACCCGTGCATCATGCATTCATGCATCCATAAATCCATGCATCCATGCACCCATGCATCCATGCACCCATGCATTCATGCATTCTTGGGTACTGTCTCCTTGAAGTTGTACTGCTTCTGTAATTTGAATGTTTCTTTGTAGTTGTACTATGGCGTTTCAGGTGCACTTGAGTGTGTACGTGTACTGCCAACAAGCTTCCTGGGCCTCCCCACACCAACACCACAGTGTCGTTTGAAAACCGAACCATGTAATCAAGCCTCATGAAAAACTCCACTAGCTTTTCTTTTGATGATTATCATTGTGGTCGTCGTCGTCATCCTCATCCGTCGTCGTCATCCTCATCTCCATCGTCATCCTCATCGTCGTCGTCATCCTTATCGTCGTCGTCATCCTCATCGTCGTCATCATCCTCATCTCCATCGTCATCCTCATCGTCGTCGTCATCGTCATCGTCATCGTCATCCTCATCGTCGTCGTCATCCTCATCGTCGTCATTCTTTCAATCCTCGTCATTATCAGCTTCGTCGTCATCATCAATATTATTTATCATTATTATTGTTATTTTATTCTGGAACAGACCAAAGAGATGCACTAGAGCTAATGTCAAGAAAGCAAGAGTGTGGCCACTTGAAAACAACAACAAAACAAAAAAACATCACAATAACAACAACAAAACAACAAAATCACAATAATAACAATACAACAAAACATCACAATGACAACACTACAACAACAACATCATAAAAAAATCACAATAAAAACAACACAAAAACAACCTTACAACAACAAATTCAAAACAACGACGTCACTACAAAGAACTTCAAAATAGACTTGTCAGCCCACAACAGCAACGACGACACAAGCAGCGATTTCAAGGAGAGGATGATGATGGGCTTAATCAAAGGCAAATTTGTATCTTTACAAATTGACCAAGGCACAATTTGATGTGTAATTGGGTGTGTTTGTATGCGTGATGGTGGTGCCGATGAAGAAAAAAAAAGAAGAAAAAGAAGATATAAAAAAAAGAACAGAAAAAGAAAAAGAATGATGATGATGAGGATTAGAATGATTGGTATTATTAATAATATTTTTGATCGTAAAAACGGAAAATGGAAAAAGAAATAAAATAAGAGATAAAAAGCGAGAACCAATAGAAAAAATAAAAAATAAAAATGAAGAAAAAAAGCTAAATAAAAGAAAAAGGAAAAAAAGAAGAAGAAAAAAATCGGAAAAAATAAAATTAAGAAAAATAAGAAAAATAAGAATAAAAACAATATTAATAATATAAATAATAGAACGATGAGAAAAAGAGAGAATAAGCAAGAGAAGAAGAAGAAGAAGAAGAAGAAGAAGAAGAAGAAGAAGAAGAAGAAGAAGAAGAAGAAGAAGAAGAAGAAGAAGAAGAAGAAGAAGAAGAAGAAGAAGAAGAAGAAGAAGAAGAAGAAGAAGAAGAAGAAGAAGAAGAAGAAGAAGAAGAAGAAGAAGAAGAAGAAGAAGAAGAAGAAGAAGAAGAAGAAGAAGAAGAAGAAGAAGAAGAAGAAGAAGAAGAAGAAGAAGAAGAAGAAGAAGAAGAAGAAGAAGAAGAAGAAGAAGAAGAAGAAGAAGAAGAAGAAGAAGAAGAAGAAGAAGAAGAAGAAGAAGAAGAAGAAGAAGAAGAAGAAGAAGAAGAAGAAGAAGAAGAAGAAGAAGAAGAAGAAGAAGAAGAAGAAGAAGAAGAAGAAGAAGAAGAAGAAGAAGAGCAGACATGTGTTGCTGATGAGGATGAGATGGCATGATGTTGAAATAGGTGCATATCGTGATGTCCTTAATTACATCTCTTCGCAATGTCGTTTGAAAAAAAACCCCAACAACAAGTGGAAAATCTAATAAAAAACAACAACGGTAATATCAGTATTTTCATTTTTAATTTTATTTTTGTTTAAAAAGACAAAAATAATACTGGATTAGAAAGAGAAGGTTGATCAGGCAGCCACGTTATGAATTGAATGAGCCTGCATAACAAACTGTTGTTGCTGGCAGTGAAGGTGTTGGTGGTGGTGATGTTGGTGGTGCTGGTGCTGATGGTGTTGGTGCTGATGGTGATGTTGGTAGTGTTGGTGTTGGTGTTAACGGTGATGTTGGTAGTGTTGGTGTTGGTGTTAATGGTTATGGTGTTGTTTTCGCTGCTGGGAGTGGTGGTGATGGTGGTGATGGTGTTGGTAATGATGGTGTTGGTGGTGATGTTGGGAGCGGGAGTGGAGGTGTTGCTGGTGATAGTGTCGTTTTCGTTACTGGGGGTGGTGTCAGTGATGCGATGGGGTGCTGACGATGAAGATAACGTGGATAGGATGAGAATAAGGAGTAGGTGTTGATGGAAGTGATGTTGCAAAGAGGTTGGAGTGATGTTGCAGAGAGGTTGGAGTGATGTTGCAGAGAGGTTAAAGTGATGTTGCAGAGAGGTTGAAGTGATGTTGCAGAGAAGTTGAAGTGATGTTAAGAGAGGTTGAAGAGAGGTTGAAGAGAGGTTGAGGTGAGGTTGAAGAGAGGTTGAGGTGAGGTTGAAGTGATGTTGAGGTGATGTTGAATGCACAGTTGTATCACGAAGTTGTCCAAACAGCTCCAGTACATGAGGTTGAGAACCACTTCCAGTGGTTATTCACATTGTTGTGAAGTTTTCAATGGATGTTTGAAGGGGTTCGAGAGTTGTCGAAGCAACCCAAAATCACAAATTCACAAAATTTGAATTACGAAATTCTCCACATTCACAAAAAGCACTTTAACTCTTGTTGCGTCCGTGTAACTCAGACATCAGCGAGTGCACCTTGTGTGAGTTTAAGCATTTTTGTTCTTCTTCGTGTGTACGTTGACGTGGGTGGAAAAAATGATTGTTGTTGGTGGTCATTTGAAAAGCTGCCAATTCATTAGAACTTCTGGTTTAATGAATCTTTTGTGACTCTACTCGACCAGTCCTTGATTAGAATGTTTAAAACCTTTTGATTTTTAGCTTAATGCCAAAATTATTATTAAGCTTCTTCAGTCAAAATTCTCTTTCTTTAATTTTTCACATTAAAATTCTGTTTTCGAACTTTGAAATCAATTTTTAGAGCAAAGCATGCAGTTAATGTAAATTGAAAAAATAAATTTGTACCTGCCATCTGGCGAGTGTTTGAACTTGAGTTAATTTGAAAAAAAAGAACTGTCACACATGCTATCAAATTTATTTCGGGAGTTTGGAACAAGGTTGAAAGTGAGAAAACTTTATAACTCAACAAGAAAAAAAACGGAAATAAGGCATGAAACACTTTGAAAATAGCATGTTTTAAAATGAAATTTTACAATTTGTCTAGCGCTTATTTGGAAAAACAAATTTGAGAAGAGTGCAATGAAACTGACTGAAAAATCGCCTCCCAGGCTACACAAGCGACTCTGATACGTGTATTTTAGAACGTTTAAAACTAAATTAAAAATAAATAAAAAATTAAAACACATTTTTCAATAAGTCTTAACAACTTGCTTGAACTACGTTATAACATACGTCGTTGAAGAACACGAATCATTCACCAAACAACAACACGAACACACGAGGGCTTCTTAATTGAGATCGTTTCGACTACGCCAGTACGTCGGCAGCGGAGCTTTTCAAAGCTCTCCTTTCACATTTATCTTCTTCTCTTCCTCCTCATTCTCATCATCATCATCATCATCATCATCAGCAGTAAGTTCCGGTTCCTTCTTGACGACCACGTCGTCTTTTTTGTTGATGCAGGCAGAAGTGATTTTGCCTGGCGTTTCGCAGAGGGCCCTGTAAAAGCCCTCGTTGTCGGTGGGGTCCCTTCTGTACAAGGCGTACACCTCCTCTTCGCCCAACTCTTCCATGAACGACTGACAAATCTTTGTCAGTCTGGTGGGGTGGAAAACGGAGTAAGTGTCACTTCCACTTGTCTTCGTGGCTTTTTATTTTTACCGGTTCGGAATGAACCATTCCGTAGATTTTAGTTGAAACCTTGTTAGAAACCACTATAAAACACCATTGAAAAACAACTCGGGTTGATTTTGAAACCATTTCAAAATTTCTGAAAACTACCAAAATAGCCACTACAGAAATTATAACCACCACAACAAAAGCCAAAACTACAATTGCAATTAAAACAACAACCACAACAACAACCCCCCAACGACAACCCCCACAACAACAACCATTAAAACAACAGGCACCTGAACGGCCACTTTCCACCACCAGCAATCATGCCAGCAACGTCGTTGGTGTACTTCACTCCAGGCCCGTTGAGTCTGTTCTCACCATTCACCTCCTTCAGACCGTAGCTGTTGTGGTGTAACAGAGAAAATGGAAGGAGGATGAGAAGGCGAACGGATGGAAAGATGAGCCAAAGTGGTGGAGAAAAAGGTGGAGGAGGTGAAAGAATATTTAAAAAGAATGAAAATAGGAAAGAGAAATAGTAAAAGGCTTAAAAGGAAGGGTAGAGGGATGGAGTTGGATGTTGTGGTAGCTGGTGAGGCAGATAGTCCAAGCATGCATCCAAGCATACAAACAGCTTCCTCAACGCATTACTTTGATGTCATTCATGCTAGTGGTGGTGGCAACGAATGACCAGGATATAAAAGTTATGAAAATATCCCTGCTTGAAACAAAAAGAAAACTTAAAAAGTTGTCGCCGTCCTCCTTCTCCTACTTCTTTTCTTTTTTTTATATTTTTTCTCCTTTTTCTTTCTTTTCCTTTTCATCTTCCTACTATTCCTTTTTTCTTTTTTCTTCTTTCTTCTTTTTAACAACATCATCCTCATCATCATCATCATCATCATCATCATCATCATCATCATCATCATCATCATCATCATCATCATCATCATCATCATCATCATCATCATCATCATCATCATCATCATCATCATCATCATCATCATCATCATCATCATCATCATCATCATCATCATCATCATCATCATCATCATCATCATCATCATCATCATCATCATCATCATCATCATCATCATCATCATCATCATCATCATCATCATCATCATCATCATCATCATCATCATCCCCGCGTGTCTTTATTCGCTATAAAGCTTCAATCGTCCTTGCATAAACAACAACGCAGTGCAATTGTTGTGACAAAGATAAGAGATGTGAGTCACAGAGATTATGAAGGGATTTGAAAGGGAACCGCTGGGCTTTTAACTAGCCTGAGCCATTGTGAGTTACTTCTTCCTAAACTGGACCTTACCACACCTCAATAAACCACATTGCACCACACCACACCACACCACACCACACCACACCACACCACACCACACCACACCACACCACACCACACCACACCACACCACACCACACCACACCACACCACACCACACCACACCACACCACACACCACACCATACCACACCACACCACCCTATGCCCCGATACACCAAACCATACCACGCCACCGACTCACGGCTGATAGATTTCGGAGTCACAGCTCTGTTCCATCAGGTCAAGGATCTCATACTCAGGCAGGTCGTAGCGGTAGTTCTTATGCAGGCGGTTGAAGTCATAGATTTTTTTGTAGATCTGAATGATGATGATGATGATGATGATGATGATGATGATGATGATGATGATGATGATGATGATGATGATGATGATGATGATGATGATGATGATGATGATGATGATGATGATAATGATGATGAGGATGGTGATGATGATGATGATGATGATGATAATGATGATGATGATGATGATGGTGATGATGATGATGATGATGATGATGATGATGATAATGATGATGATAATGATGATGATGATGATGATGATGATGATGATGATGATGATGATGATGATGATGATGATGATGGTGATGATGATGATGATGATGATGATGATGATGATGATGATGATGATGATGATGATGATGATGATGATGATGATGATGATGATAATGATGATGATGATGATGATGATGATGATGATGATGATGATGATGATGATGATGATGATGATAATGATGATGATGATGGGAGTGATAATAATTATGATAGTGATGAGAGAGGAAAAGGAGGATGAGAAGAGGGACGCTGATGATGTTAATGAGGATAGAGCTGTAAGTATTTTCATCAAGATAAACCCCAGTGCTAGTAATTAATGCAGCTATTGATTGGGAGAACAGATGCCATGAATATTCAATGCTTGAGGTGCTCACGGCATTCAGTATGAAATGAACATTTAACGATTTTATTATGAACCAATTGGAAAAAATCCGTTCATATAATCATCTGTTTATCTTTCATCTGTACATCCAATCATCTGTACATCCATCCAACTATCCATCCATCCAACTATCTATCTTTACTGCTATCCGGTTATTCATTTATTCATTTTAATCTATAACATTCATTTATTTTTAAAATTTATTTAGCTATTTTAAAATAATTTATCTACTAATTCATTCAACCAACCAGCCAGCCATTCAACCAGCCATCCAATTAGTCATCCAACCAGCCATCCAACCAGCCATCCAACCAGCCATCCAACCAGCCATCCAACCAGCCATCAAACCAGCCATCCAACCAGCCATCCAACCAGCCATCCAACCAGCCATCCAACCAGCCATCCAACCAGCCATCCAACCAGCCATCCAACCAGCCATCCAACCAGCCATCCAACCAGCCATCCAACCGGCCATCCAACCAGCCATCCAACCGGCCATCTAACCAGCCATCAAACCAGCCATCCAACCAGCCATCCAACCATCCATCCAACCAGCCATCCAACCAACTATTCAACCAGTCATCCAACCATTTAATCAACCAGATCTCCAACAATTTATTCAACCAGCCCTGCAGCCATTGGTCTATTCACAACAAGTCCGTCCACCATGCATAACCTTTTAAAACCACCTAATCTACCATATACCTGACCATTTCGCAGACATAAACTTTAGACTTTCCTTCAAAAGATTTATATAGAGCCTAATTATATCGAATAACCTTCTACACTCCAACCTTTCACTGCTCCCCATCAACCCCCTTCTAATGTTTCCAAGCACTTTTAACACTTTCTAAAATCTCAACAGACATTTCGTATGGTGTTATTTTGTGCGTGTTTTGACCACTTACTTTTTATCCATGTATCTATCCATCTAATCATTCTTTCACTCATTCACCCGTTTTTAAATTTTCCATCCATTTTTCTGTTCCTCTATTCGTCCGTCCCTCCATTCGTCTGTCCCTCCATTCGTCCGTCCCTCTATTTGTCCGTCCCTCTATTCATCCGTCCCTCTATTCGTCCGTCCCTCCATTCGTCCGTCCCTCTATTCGTCCGTCCGTCTATTCGTCCGTCCCTCCATTCGTCCGTCCCTCTATTCGTCCGTCCCTCTATTCGTCCTTCCCTCTATTCGTCCGTCTGTCTATTTCTCCATCCATCCTTGCTTCATTAAAAGTGGGTTATCTGGCGGAAGATAAATCTGATCTCTGCTGCTTGTGTTTGTTCCTTGCAACATTTTATAAGCTCCTGCCATGACCTCCATTTTTTTTTCGTGATCGACAAAAATACTGTTTATAATCTTTCGCATTACGTTTTTTGAATTTTTTTTAAATTTCTTTTTTTTTGGTTTAGTCATCTTCTCGATCCATCATCAACATTCATCATCAGCTGGCCAATGAAGTTGCCAGTGCTAACACAGTACTAACATCATTTTGTCCTCTTTCTTGTCTCATCAGCCGCTCTTGTCTGCAGGCGTCCTCGCCACCAAGCACCACAAATCAGCTTAGTTTTAATGCCATCAAACAGTCCCTCTCGTGCAAACCTCCTTAAGCTTGTTGCATTGCAAATACTTTCACGTCTTGAGAAAAAAAGAAATGAAACATGTTTACATCTCACAACACGAAACTCATTTCATGATTTTTTTCAAAGCTTTCAAAGCTGAGATTGATTTTGAAAAGTATAAGCATATATTGACTTAACAGCCTATGAAAACACCCACACCCTTCCATTTGTTCTCTTGAACTTCTCTTGGAATGTCACTCCTTCAACCATCAACAAACTTCCACCAGCATCAACAGCTCTACCACCAGCACTAACAACTTCCCACCACCAGCATCACTACCATCTTCACCAACCACCACAACCACACCGAGCCTTCCGAACCTGGTAGGACACAGCCTCGCAAGCGTCGCAGAGGAGGTTGGAAGGCAGGAAGGAAGAGTGGGCCTCTTCCTCCGTCTGCTGCGGTGGCTTGAACTTCATGGACTGCTGTGCCTTTGAGGTGGCCAAGAAGACGAAGATGAGGGTGGCACAGTATGCAAAAGTGTGCTTTGCAAACATCCAGTTGTGATGCATCTGTGGTGAGAATTAGTGGTAGTGAATGCTTGAAAAGTGCTTATAGTAATGTAGTAGAGTGAAAACAATCGAGAACATTGGCCTAGCTGGAGAGAAGTGAATCGCGTGCTGAGAGTTCCGAAACAATTCAAACTGAAGTTTGTTTATGACGGTAGCTTAGCAATGGTTGAAAGCTTAACGTAAAAACAGTTTTTTTAAATTAATTTAGCTTTAAAAGTTTAGTTTATTATACGTTAGAATAGCCAAAAAATGATAGTTTTCTGAATGTTAGTTGTGTTTCAGTTCGAACTGTGCATGTTTAACTATGAGTGTGTATTTAAGCAAGTTTGAAGCTTGACACACAAGCCAATCACACTTCTCCACGATTGTGAGCCTTTCGCTGATGCCTATTATGAGTTATCAAACTAATGCAAAACAAAATAACAATAAAGTGAAGAAAGCAACAATCACAATTTTTTTTACAACTTTGCTCGCTAGCATTTAATCTCAAGCTTGCTCATTTCTTTGTCAATTTAAATAATTGCAACGGTACCATAAACCTTTCAATTGGTTCAGCTTGCATGAAATTTTTCATCAAGTTGACAAAAATGTTTCTTTTTCAACAGATCTGTGTGTTCCAACAAAGTCTGGATCAATCTTGCTGTACTTTATTGCATTTAAGAGCCTCATAAATAAATAAAAATGGCAAAAAATTTTGCACAAAAGTGAATTTTGAGGGCAGCAAAAATGACTTTATAACTCAAATATCGAAAAGGATTTTGCATGGATGTTTCATTAGAGAAGTCACAAGCAGGAGGAAGAAAAATAGTATTTGCGAAACAAAATTTAAAGACTGTGGAAGATTTTTGTTTGAAGAGAATCATTTTGAATGTTTGTGCAAGGAATGTACATGCGGAATCAAGGGTCGTTAAATGACGCAGCTGTGCTGCACAGATTTGCCCGAAAATGCAATAAAGCATTTGAATGTCACTTGAAAGTGTTTAAATAACTCTCCTGGGGTAAAGTTCTTGGTGGTGGTATGAATGGGTGGATGAGTGAAGGAATGAAGGGGTAGATGGAGAAGTGGATGAATTACTTCGTAATGTGTGAAAGGAATGATTGAGGGATGGGAGGGCAGATGGATAAAAGGATGAATAGGAAGATGATGCAAGAGCGAATGAAAGCCTCTGCAACGACTATTAATCTCAATTACGACAACAAGGCGACATCATTCATACTTCACTACTCCCTTCTTTTTCTTCATCGCTTCCATCATTAAGACCATTTCCTCTTCTTCCTAAAATAAATTCCATTCGAAAATCAATTCTTGCACAAAAGCAAAAAATAATATTTGATTTTAATCTCAAAAACTTCAATGTACTTTATTCCTGTTAGGTTGTTTAGTTTCGATCGAGCCGACAGTGTTCTAAGACCTGCCTTCCCGCTCGATAACCTCACTTTCTCATGCAGTCCCATGCACTCCCTGCGGTCTGTTGCGTGCGTGCGTTATGAGGTGTATACAGCAAATTACCAACAACATTATGTTGCAGGCCAGCAAACGACGGTTGAAGCCGGCTTGGTAGTGAACTGCGTGGTTATACTGACAAATGGTCCCTTCTAGATCCCATCGCAGGACCTATTCCAAGACTCATTTATCACACAGACGACTACAAGGCACACTTTGTACGTCGTCAAAGAGCACTAAACTTCGTCCCTCCGCCTCGTTCACCCACGCCATTCAACGCTACGTTGTTGCGTGTGCATGTTTCCTTGCCTGCCATGGTTTTCATGCCTTGTCATCATTGTCATGGTTTTCATGCCTTGTCATCATTGTCATGGTTTTCATGCCTTGTCATCATTGTCATGGTTTTCATGCCTTGTCATCATTGTCATGGTTTTCATGCCTTGTCATCATTGTCATGGTTTTCATGCCTTGTCATCATTGTCATGGTTTTCATGCCTTGTCATCATTGTCATGGTTTTCATGCCTTGTCATCATTGTCATGGTTTTCATGCCTTGTCATCATTGTCATGGTTTTCATGCCTTGTCATCATTGTCATGGTTTTCTCGTCTTGCTATGGCTTGTTAGTTATTAGGCCTGGATGGCCTCTTTTTGAATGGTTTACGGACTAGTTGGTTGATTCAAAAAGCACTCGAAATTTAAATATTTGCCCATTTGCATACACCTGCCAAGTGAAAAAAAACGCGCGCACACACACACACACACACACACACACACACACACACACACACACACACACACACACACACACACACACACACACACACACACACACACACACACACACACACACACACACACACACACACACACACACACACACACACACACACACACACACACACACACACACACACACACACACACACACACACACACACACACACACACACACACACACACACACACACACAAACACACACACACACACACACACACACACACACACACACACACACACACACACACACACACACACACACACACACACACACACACACACACACACAATATTGAACATAAAAAAATAGTGACAAATTTGAACACGCATACAAACAGCCGGAACATCAAATAACACCTCAGAATCGTTCCATTATCACATCTTAAAGTATTTGCAGTAGGCAAACAACTGAAAAAGTCAAAGAAGGAAGATGAAAGGAAGGCCGGATGATTCAGGAAATATATGTGTGGATGAACATATTGGATGAATGAAAGAATGTGGAATGAGTGGATGAGTGAAAGTTGGCGAACAAAACTTGGTTAATAAGTGAAAGTACGATTCAAATGGGTTAACTGCTGATGAAGATGGAAGGATAGTGAAGGAAGACGGTGGAGAAGAATTGTGGAGGAGGATGATGAAGGGGACGAAGGTGGTGAGAGTGGTGAGGAGGATGGAGGAAGAGGAAACACGATGATAGAAGCCATTAATTATGCCGTGTGTACAACAATCATTAAGTTCGCTTGCGTGGCTGTGGTGTGATGGCGTTGTCAAGGGAGGCAAAAAATAAGTACCGTTTCAGGCTACTTTCCTTGATGGATTCTTCCATGCCTATGAGGAAGACGGAAGGAGGAGAAGGAGGAAAAAGAGCGAAGAAGGAAGGAGGAAAAAGGAGAAGGAAAAAAAAAAAGAGGTAAAAGAGGTAAAAAAAGAAAAGAGAAAAAAAATGATGAAAAAATAAAAATAAAAAAAGGAAGAGAGGGAGGAGAGGGAAAAAGAAGAGGAAGAAATAGAGAAAAAAAAAGAAGAGAAAGAAGAAAAAAATTAAAAAATAAAAAAAATGAGTAAAAAAATAATTCTGAAGACAAAAAATGAAGAAGAAAGTCATTATTCCAAAGAAATACAGGCGTTAAATAATTGAAGAAAAAAGGTGTGATTAAGAGATAAACCAAAGATACAAAAAAGAAAGAAAGACGCAAGAAAATTGAAAACTTTTTCCTCTTTTTTATTTTTTTCTCTTTTTTAGTTTTTCAAATTTATTTTCTACTTTGTTTATTTTTAAAAATTGTTTTTTCATCACTTTTTGGAAGATGAAAAGTAGAAGAGGTGGGAGAAGAAAAGTGGAAAAAAGGCCAAAAAATGAATAAACGGCTGAAAGAAGTATTGGAAAAAGAAAAAGAGAGTAAAAGGGAACAAATAGAAAACAAAAGAAAAAAGAAAGAATTAAAAGAAAAGGAGGAAAGAAGAGAGGAGAGAGAGAAAGAGAGAAAGAGGGAGAGGGTACATAAGACGCAGTGTGGTGGGTCAGAGAGCTTGTGCACTGCGTGTTACAGAGGCTGCATGGATGCTTGAAGAAGAGTTGAATAGGAGGAAACTGGATACAACTGGAACAACATTCGCGTACGATCTTTGACTGACACATCAGACCTTGACTGAAACATTAGAAGTTGACCGAAACATTAGAAGTTGACTGAAGGAATAGCGCGTGTCGAGGCAATCCCGAGGGAGACTTGTGAGGCGTGAGTGGACATGACCCTTGGCCACTATCGTTTCGAAGACTCAGCGCTCACAAGCAGCTGATCAAAAAGGTGACATTTTAACGGTCAAAACTTCATTAAAGTTGTTTTGTATAGTTTATTTTTGAAGGCACGCATTGGACGGTTCATTTGAAATAATTGAAACAGACAAGCGCAAAACGACAGCAATACGATGGGGAGATGCAGTGGTCTGTAAACATCCACCACAGCCTCTCTGCTGATTTAATGGGAATCATATTCATTTGCTATTCCAATCATCCTTACCACTACCATCATTCTTTTTTTCTCCTTTTTGTTTTTTCTCCTTTTTGTTCTTTTTCCTTTTCTACTTTTTCTTTCTTATTTATTTTTCTTTATTCTTTTTGTTTCTTTTTCATGTTCTTGCCTTTTACACCATGTTTGTCACTTTTCAGCCACACGATCAAGCCGAAAACAATACACAAAAATCCGCGTGAGCTTTGAAATGACTAAAAGAAACACACACCAAAATACATCCTAACAAACACATCACAACAAACACACCACAACAAACACACCACAACAAACACACCACAACGAACACACCCCAACAAACACACCACAATAAACACACCAAAACGAACCCACCACAACAAACACACCACAACAAACACACCACAACAAACACACCACAACGAACACATCACAACAAACACACCACAACGAACACATCACAACAAACACACCACAACGAACACATCACAACAAACACATCACAACAAACACACCACAACGAACACATCACAACAAACACACCACAACGAACACATCACAACAAACACATCACAACGAACACATCACAACAAACACCACAACAAACACACCATAACGAACACATCACAACAAACACACCACAACGAACACATCACAACAAACACACCACAACGAACACATCACAACAAACACCACAACAAACATACATACTTTGAAAATCAGCTTTTTGTATTTTTGTTGTTGTCACGAAGGTATTCCAATAGCTTTCTTCTTCGTTTTCCAATTAAAATATTAATTTGAAAAATTATTTTATCAAACTTGTTTCATGCGTTTTAATTTCATAAACTCAACGCTCTTCATATATCTTTCCAAACTCAATTTGTTAACATCGGAAATTGAAAGCATATCAAAACACACAACTTGAATGTACTGAGTCGTTGCTGAAACAACAACAACAAGCAACATCAGAAGAAAGAATATTAATTAATAATGTAAACATTGAAAAAACAAAAGAAAACTTACAGGAAGGAAGCAAGTTGATGGAAGTTGAAAAAGGACGGAAGGAAAGACACGGAAGACAAGAAGAAAAATAAATAAGGAAGGAAGGAAGGAGGGATGGACAGGAAAGGATAAAAAAGCGAGAAAGGCCTGGAGGTTCTGATGGCAGTCAGCTGATCAATAGCCCTTGTACACTCACCGACCACCTGCAGAGTTCTCTCCTTACTCCTCCCTTGTACTCATGTACTCCTCCCTTGTACTCATGTACTCCTCCCTTGTACTCATGTACTCCTCCCTTGTACTCATGCACTTTTCCCTTGTACTCATGTACTCCTCCCTTGTACTCATGTACTCCTCCCTTGTACTCATGTACTCCTCCCTTGTACTCATGTACTCCTCCCTTGTACTCATGTACTCCTCCCTTGTACTCATGTACTCCTCCCTTGTACTCATGTACTCCTCCCTTGTACTCATGTACTCCTCCCTTGTACTCATGTACTCCTCCCTTGTACTCATGTACTCCTCCCTTGTACTCAGTACTACCTCCATCTTTCTCACGCTTTCTGCCTCCATTCCATTCTTCCGACTTTTCACTTGGGTTTATTTGAATTTTTATTGCCTTGCATTTTTATTATTGGTGTTTTTATTATTGGTGTTTTTATTATTTTGTTTTCATTATTGGAATGTTCATTATTGGAGTTTTTTTATTCTATATTGGAATGCTCATCAGTCTGGAGAGTAAATTTATTTATACATCGTATGTTAATTCATGGAGCCCTGTTACGGGAGGCTGGTTGACTGCCTCTATTCGGAGACGCGTCGTGTGGTCGCTGTTGCTGTTGTTGTTTTTGGTATTACTTTTTTTGATGCTTTTGTTGGTCGTGTTGTGTTTTGTTTTATTGTGTGATTGTTTGCAATTTTTTACTCTTTTTGTTCCAAGTATAATCGGCGTAGCTGTTGTAGTTAATGTGCTTGCTGCTTGTGATATTTTAATTGCTAACGCTAATTGTGGTTTTGTTGTTGTTGTGGTTGTCCGTATTGATTTTGAAGTTGTTGTTGCTTCGGCAGAGCTGACATGGACAGTGTAAAGCGCAAGCGTGCATGCTGTTGTCGCTGGAGATGACGGGTGTCGACATAATCCAGCACAACCGTGAAGAGTTGCTTTCAATTACACGAGATTATGAGGAGCTTGCGTTCGATAATCCTTCAAACTCCTTATTGGAATTTTTGTTCAAAAAAATTAAATTAAAAATTAATAAAGAAATAAGCAAAAACAAATGATTAGGATGAAAATGATAGTCAATTTGTCATTAGAAAGCCATCAAAGTTTTATGAAAGCATTATTTCCGTTATAAAGATTGGCTTTTTTTGAGCAAAAAATACAAATTTGAAAAAATTAACAAAAATAATTCTTTTTTGCATGACAAGCCTTTAAGAATTGGACAACCGTCACTGAGTGCTTCCAACTGCATGTGAAAAAATATTTAAAAATGAAAAAAAACTCACAAAAAAAAAACTTTTATTCAACAAATAAAAGTTTTTCACACCTAAAATTGCAAAACAAACGTGGTGATGAGAAAAATTACAAAACTAACAAGCCTTGTGTTTGATATTGTCGGTGCATGGACGGGCATTATAGGCATTGTGGGGGAATGCGTCGTCAACCATATTTGGGACAACGCCAGGAGAAAAAATTCTTTTAATTTGCAAAAAAAATTGACTTCAAAAGGGTTTTTTTAATTAGTTAAAATGCTTTTTGTGCCGTTGGACAAATAATTAGGACTTTGGTGTGCACATGCAACCTCGCCATTCATCACGCTGCAATTACAAGCTTTCTGGGTCTTTTCAATTATTCCCACTGTATTTTTACACCATGAGGGAAAATAACAGTTTTTTTCAGAAATAGGTTCTGGTTCCAAGCGTTTCAATGCTTTTAGGCATCTCTATTAAGAATCTCATTTAAGAATATCCTTCAAGAGCCCCATTAAAAAATATCTTCCAAAAATCTCTCTCAAGAATTGTTCACAAATTGTTTCCAAGGCTTTATAAGTTCTTTCTGGTCTTGCTTGCTCAGACATGGTGGTAGGGAGATACACAGCCACGAAGAGATGCGCAAGACGACGGATGGCATGACGGAGCAATTATCCTTTCGCATAAACATCTAACTTGCTTTACGACCTGCATGTGTATCTGAGGGTGCAGTGGTCAGTGCTTGAGAGAAGATGCGACCTAACATGAGGCTGGAGGCAAAGAAAAGCATTTGAGTTTCGCGTTTGTTAAAATTTCAAATGTCTACATTGCTGAAATGGTTTCGTCGTGTTTATTAGAATGTTTGCGCGTGGTGAGGAACTGCATGACGTGTTCAAGTATTGAAGGAGGAGGAGGAAGAAGAGAAGATGGAAAAGGAAGAGAAGAAGGAAGAGGAGAAAGAAAAGAAGAAAAAAGAAAAGAAATCTTTCATGAGACTTTTGGTTTCGAAATTATCGCAACATTAATTGGTTATTGAACCTTGTGAAATTGAGTGGTACTTGCCTTCAAACTTTATTGTTCCTTCCATCGACTTACTAGGCCACTAACTTGCATCTCCCACGTTCCTTCACATTCTCACACATCCCTTCACATTCTTTCACATCCCTTCACATTCTCACACATCCCTTCACATTCTCACACATCCCTTCACATTCTTTCACATCCCTTCACATTCTTTCACATCCCTTCACATTCTTTCACATCCCTTCACATTCTTTCACATTCTTTTACATTCTTTCACATTCTTTTACATTCCTCTCTTACGGGAAACTCTATTTGGTTTTTCACGCCGAGTTTTTCTTTTGATTTCATAGGTCATTCAACTCACTTAGGATAAATGAAAACACAAGCATGTACACAAAAACAGAAATACATAAACACACACACGCACACACACACACACACACACACACACACACACACACACACACACACACACACACACACACACACACACACACACACACACACACACACACACACACACACACTCAACTCACGCACAGAGCAAACACACAACGCAAGCACACTAAAAACAAAAAAACCCACAAAAAACTCACGCACAAACAAACACACAACAAACACACTACACACAAACTTGGAGATGCTACGAGCACACAACATCATTTGAAACAACCAATGCATCTGGGGCAAAGACTGAAGCACAAAATGTTTCAAACAAAATATTTTTTTTCGAGACCGGTACAATCGGTGTTTGCAGTTTGTGCACTCACACAAGCCACAAACACCTTGTAGATGTGAGCAAACGAATCAATGATCGAATCTTCGAGGGAGAACGATCAAGTCCAACGAAGGGAGAATTCGAAAGACCCCCTCTTCGGGAAGAGGAGGAAAAGGAAGATGAAGAAGAAAAGAAAGAAAAAGATGATGGTGATGGTGAGAAAGATGAAGAAAAAAAAAAGAAAAAAAAGAAAAACTTTTCAGTCGGAAAGCGCAGGAAACAAATGCAGTGCATGTCTTGGAGCCCTGGGAAATAAGAATTTATTTTTGAAATTCGAAAATATTCATTTTAAAAATTCCGCAAAAAAAATCCGTGGGTGTTCACTTGAGAGTTAAGAGTGCAAATGAAGCAGAAAGAGGCGAGTGGAGTGGGAAGGGGAAGTGAGATGGAACAACTGGATTGGGTGGTTGGATTTCGAATGAAGACGCGTTCATTTATAAGCTGATTTGCCGCTGACTGCGTACATGGAAGAATAAACGAGGGGTTGGACTGAGTGCATAAATGAACGACTGAACGCAATGGTGGCTTTGACGCATGCATGTGCAAGTGGGTGGATAAATAAATGAATGCATGCATGCGCGGACAGCGAAATGAGCTTTCCTTATTTTGTACCCACCAGTCCATTTCCACTGCACTCATTGCATTAAGCGGCTTTAAAATAAGATATTCCTCCAAGAACTGTCCATTAAAAATTCAAATTTATTTATTTTTATTTTTTTTTCAATTATTTCTTTACATGAGTTTTACTTATCAAACCTCTCGTCCGAAGATCCTCTTATAACATTCCCTCACACCGGAGTTTCATTAGTATTGTTTATAGACTCGATTCACAAGCGTGCCGAGTCGAGTGGTCTCGAAAAGACCGTGCAGACGTTGCTGTAATGTGCTTATCAGCCTAAAAATATTCACTGGCATCATTGACTTGCACGCAGAAGCCATTTGTCCAACAAGTGCTCGGCATTACCTTTTAATTAAATAGCGACCTTTTATGCTCCCAGTGGCTCGGACGTCCTCATTTCCACCCAAGCTTCCTAGCGCCAACCAAACTACTCCTCTCGTGCAAGAAAGGAGATCGACCACATAAAAAAAACTTTCTGTTCTCGTCTGGAAACGTGACACTTCGTTAATATGGGCGCATCCCAAGAGCTTACATGGGCATTAGAGGAATGTAGCGGATGAGTGTTGACCAAAAGTTTTGTCCGCAAAAAGCACGTTTCAATATATAAAAAAACCCTTGGCAACCAATCGAATTTTGGAAATCATTTGAAAAAAAGAAATTTGCTTGTAATGAAATATTTTTTGAATAAATTATTCACTTCAATGATCAATTCCTCGAATTCATGTTGAACGCTTTCCTCTACCAAGTGATTGAAGCAACAGCCATGGAAGCACGTTGCAAGAAACCGCTCTACCACCGCAGCAAGACCCTTTCCACACTGCCTCTCAAGGCCTCTACCGACAATTCCTGCCAATCCTCCACTACCCACCCTAAGGTTCCCCTCAAATCTCGACAGAGCTTTCACCACAAGACGACCACCAGCCCCAAACCCGCTGCAACCGCCCTTACCAAATCACCACCATCACTTGAACACTTGAGCAAAAACCTTGAAAGCGTCAGTAGAGCCTCTTTCGTCAACAAAAAGCACAATGCTGGTACTGTGTTTCAGCCTTACATCTTCTATCGAATGTTTTCGTGCTTCAAACACTTTACTTTTATAGATTTTTCATGAATTATTCCATAATGGCGTTGACTAATGTTCAATAATGCCTCCATTCAGCGACCCACAACAATTCACTGCCCGATCAAACGTATACGAAGAACCACACCCGTTCGGAAGAGAGCATTCAAATTCCAGCAAAATGGGTCACAACTCCATTGAACAACAACAACAACAACAGCAACAACACACGACCAAAGTCTTTATCGCGGAAGATAAGCTCGAACGACTTCAACCAGAGCACCTTGTTGGTGGCTGCAAGGGCTTCTTCCAGCTCCAGCAACATCTTTAGTAGGGTAAAGGACAAGATAGTGGAAACGGTGTACCAGACCCAGGACATGCCTCACCTTGCAGCCATCGTGCAAGAGAGGCGCCAAAAGGCGGTGGAGGAGTTTGAAAGCAAAATTGTCGACAGCATCAACCGATCCCTCAACAATGCAGGCGATGGCGTGGTGGCTGATGCAGGCAACGCTTATCCCGACTGCTCCTTTAATAAAAGTTTTTCAAGTGACTCCAAAAACTCTAGGAATTCCATCAACGAGCAAACACCATCCAAAAAACTCACTTCAAGTTTCCTGAAGAAGATCAGTTCTGTGGAAACTTCGGGCGGCCGAAACAAGGAGAAGGCCAGGCTGGCGTTTAGGAGACGTTCCATCAGCCAAGATTCGTACCCCGCAGAGATCCTGCCCCTCAAACAGACCAACAGCGGCATCACTTGTTCCTCCACCGACTTCCACGCCATCAACAATTACAGAAGAATCTCATGCAACAACAACGCCCCTTTATCGTCTGCTTCGAAAAAAGAAAGCTTTCAAAAGAGCAAACAAACACGAAAGAACACCACGACATGCACCGCAGATTCGAAGCTAGCGACTTCATCGATGCATTCACCACCTTCTTCCAACAAGCTACCTCAGACCACAGATGGTCGACTATGCGGCCACAAGCACCTCTGCCAGCATCCTTCAGAGGCAGGCCTGGCTCGCATAGCTGAGACCGAAGTGTCGCAGCGCAGCTCATTCGAACTGCAGGATGTTGAATATGACGAGAATGGACAGACGTGGAGTGTGTACGGAGCCGAGCTGGACCCTGAGATACTGGGCAGTGCCATACAAATGCACCTGGACCGGCTGATGAGGCAGAGGACTGCAGAGGCGGCGAAAGGAACGGAGGAGGCGCCTGCAACGAAGCGCAAGAACAAACTCAATGCGGCCTCGAAAATTTTCACCTTCCTAAACTTGAAGATCGGTGTAAAAGAAAACTGAGCTTTCATTGCGCAGTTTACATGACAATAGCTACTTCTTTGCATAACAATCTTAAGAAATACGACACATTTGACGTTTAAGACATATTTTGACAGTTATTAACCTCAACGGACTACACAAACGTTGTATTGTTGAATGAACAAATAAAGTAACCTCAATTCGCCAGAAATTAATTAATGTCAACGCATGGAAAGTGACCATATACTTGGAATCTGCATCAAAGACATCCATTTTCGTGTGGTTGTTGTGAACTTAGAATTATTCATTGTAATTTCACGTGGTGTCCAGACGAAGCAACTATAACGCCTTATAGAATAACCTCGCAATGAATAAATTCATCGAACGTTTAGTGTATCCTTATTAGCACGTTCCAACGCCACATATCACCATCAGAATCACAAAAACTTCTGTTTGCATAGCCACCCCCACCATTTCAACAACTACAGCCACAGCCACTACCAACGACACCACATCAGCACAGCCACAGGGCTTCAGAGATGGACTGTAAAGTCGACATTGGGTGCCTGTTCGAAGGAGAGGCTGCTGAAAAGGGCCTGCTTGAGAACGCTGCAGTCCAGGTCGAGCACCTTCTTCAGCGATGCCATCTGCTTCTTCGATCTGTGTATTGTGTGGTGTAGTGTGCATGTGTTGTATTGCTGTATTGCGTGGTGTGTGTGGTGTAGTGACGCGCAAAGTTATTGATGCCAAACTTAAAGTTGAGACAGTCAATGAGATGATTGTGATTTGTTGAAGGGAAGCCAGTAGCAAGGTTGCACCTACCTGAGAGGCTTGTTCTCAGACGCAGGCGTTTGCAGGAAGGATAACTTCACCGACATTGGCTTGTCTGTGGGTGGTGTGAGTGTATGCCTGAACACCCATATCGATGCTTCTTCTATTTTGACTATTTATCATGAAATCAAAATTTAACTTTAATTTATTAAGTTGAAGCAATCGGTTAAGCATCGCCAGCTGGACTATCCCACCAACCATCAAGCTCCCTCTTGTGATACTCATCCACCGCCACGTATGCGCTCTCCTTGTTCACATAAAACACCTTTCAACAGTTGAGTTATCATTATAATTATTAATAGAAGTAGTCGTATTATTATTAAAATTATTGACTATCCTTATCCCCACCATCACCACCACCACCATCACCACCACCACCACCACCACCACCAACACTACCACCACCACCACCACCACCACCACCACCACCACCACCACCACCACCACCACCACCACCACCACCACCACCACCACCACCACCACCACCACCATTACCACCACCACCACCACCAACACTACCACCATCACCACCACCACCACCACCACCACCACCACCACCACCACCACCACCACCACCACCACCACCACCACCACCACCACCACCACCACCACAACCTCTGCAGATCCAGGCTTCAGCATACGAAGCTTTCTCATGGCTCCACATGAGCCAAACAACTCCTGTGGTGGTGGTTGATAAAAAGGTCTAAAAAGATGAACAGTCCGATAAATCTTTCAATATCGCCAATTTCATTATTAATGTTATTATCATTATCAAAAATGTTACCAATAAAATTTGCCAGTTTTAACCTCGACGTCTTCATAGGACACATTTGGTCCAAGGTTGGAGACGAGCACTCTGAATGACTGGATAGGGCTGATGAAGAAGCGAGGGTGTTCCTCCTCATGGCTCTCCCCTGTGTCCATACGCTGCTGCTGCTGCTCCTGCTGCTGTGGGGTGGTGCAGGGGTTGTTAAAGGGTGGCTTGAATGAGGGGTTCAGAGGTTGAAAGCATGTTCAAATGCTGGAAAACATGCTCACCCTGCTACTTTCTTGCCTGATGCTCTTGTTGCTCTGCTGTTGTTGTTGTTGTTGCTGCTGCTGTTGCTGCTGTTGGAGTTTCTGCTGCTGTTGTTGCTGGTATGAGCTCTTCAGAGAAGGTCTCTGTGGCATTGCAGTGATTAAAAATAAATTCTAATCATGTATATTAGAAGAGATATTATAAGAATTCATGATCTTGAATACTATATAGGTTTATTGTAACTTTTATTGTAATTTATTTATTTTGAAAATTGAATTTGGTTATGAGTTCAAAGTGTGAAAACAGTATTAAAACCATGAGGGTAGGTGGAGGTTGAGGATTCTGTGTGATCGGTCTAGAATAAGACTTTTGCTAAAATTGAGTTTTTTTATTTTATTAAAATATTTTCAAAAAATTTGATCCATATTTTTGAAAGTTAATATTCATGATTTATTTTAGAAAAACTGATATAACGATAAAATAATATATTTGAAATACAACTAATGAAAATGTCGCTTTACCATTGGCATGCTTAGAGGAGGTACTGATGAGCTGTTGATGAAGGTTTTTCTCAACTGCCCTCCCACATCCTTCACGCACATGTTGGGTCTTACGGGAGGCTCAAAAGTTCCGAAAGAGGTGACTGAAGGAGACACGAAGTCATTTATCAAACCGAGTTTCATTCCAGGTAGAGACTTCATGAGGTTAGATTGTTGAGGTGCCTTCTTCTGTGCCAAATGCAAGCGGGCATCTTGCACGCTTGCCGTGACTCGTTTGCTCGCCAGCAAGTTTCTTGCATCTAGTTGCGGCTTCACCACTACTACAGGGGTATCTGCAGATCGCATAATCTTTGTCCTTGCATCCGCTACTCCCGATGGATTAGAAACCCCAAAAGTTCTCTTGACACCTTGATTCGGAACTTGAGACGGGCCTCCTAAGCGACTTAAAACTCCGCCACGACCGATATTGCGATTTACGTTTGAGTCCATTTTTGGAACTCCAATTCTTTTTTTCACAATGTAGTCGTCTAATGAAAAATCCGCCATTCAAAGAATCCAACTTATGGAATTATCAGAAGCCGATCAATAAAATGGAAGATGTTTCAAATCGCATAACTTCAAATGCGCCTAACTACTGGTAAAACAAGAAAGATTTTCAAAACTGAAAACGATTGCAAAATAAAAATGAAATAGTTAAAAAAACTTTATTATGAGATTATAACTTTTTTCTTGATGCTATTACAAAAATAAATTTTAGGGAATAAACTGCAATGAATTTTGTACATCCTGTGAAGAAGATATAAAAAATTAGAAAGGAATTTAAAATTTTGAATTATGCAAAAAAAAATTGGCAAATATTAGAATGGCGTTTACCAGTTTGCAGTAAGGTTTTTCAGCTTCGAAAAGTAGCTACAGGAGATCTTGTTGAGTAAAAATGATGCCAATCATCAAATTGAAATTATGACGTACTTTTCTAAAGTCAAAATATTAAATATTTTTGACAAAAAACTTGCATTTGAAAACACCAAACTAGAAACCCAGTCTTTGGAGCGAATAAAATCTTGCAGCATGATATTTTCTAGGTGCGAATGGAAACGTGCGTCTGAAGTCAGATTCACTTTCAGGGTGTTTGCTGTTTGTGTTGGCAAAAACAATTTCGTCATATATATTCACTAATAAATAATGCGCTACAAATTTGAGTGTATGCGAAAAAGCACCACTCGTTGTAGCTGATAAGGCCTCACTTACTGATGAGGTAGCCCAGCACACAGTCATCAGGCATCTTCAGGCTGTGGCACAAATGTTGTAGGCCGTTGTTTCTGACAAAAAATGTGAATTTTCACTGAAACAGTTTTCAAAGCTTACAAAAAACAAGTTATGCAATGTGGTTCGGTAGTACATTGCCTTATCATCGTTATCACTCAAATGGTAGCGTACTTGATGTAAGGGTAGAGCCTATGAATGAGGCTTTTGCTCAAACAGTAACCCCCACCACCTGTTGCAAACTCGAAAGGCCTATTGTTGGTGCTCTATAGAGACGGTTGGTGGCGATATGAATATTCAAAAACGTTAAACTTTTTTTTATTTTTGAAAAATATATAAAATTTAACTTGAAATTATTTTGAATAAATACAAAATCAATGTTTTGAAGCAACTGACTAGTGTTTGTTCGCGCACACTCATTTTTCCCACGTACACATACTCCGTGGGGGAGTGGCGTTTTAGGAGGGCGAAGAGCTGATGGAGGTGGAGGTAGGTGTCATCGTCAACATGACACATCCAGCTGGCA
The DNA here is from genome assembly GCA_947562095.1 of Branchellion lobata. Classification (NCBI taxonomy): domain Eukaryota; kingdom Metazoa; phylum Annelida; class Clitellata; order Hirudinida; family Piscicolidae; genus Branchellion; species Branchellion lobata. Next base: position 11,288,390 of record OX387248.1, on the reverse strand, counting down.
GATGGTGGAAAGAATGGAAAATTATTGATGGTTTGTATCTTTTTTCGGAGAAAGCGAGAAATAGCGAAAAAATTCAAAACGAAATATTTTGAATAATATTTAAAGGTTGATTGGATAGGTGAGTAACAAAATTTTTAAGGTCTGTAATGTTTGAAGTTCCACTGAGCAACCATGTTAATGTTTTTTACTTTTTGGTTGATGACAGAAAATGAAGCAAAGCGTATTCTAGCTTGCAGCAGAGACCAGTTCTGGGATGTTGGCATGGATGATTGGGTGTCAAGCTTCAAAAGTTACTATGGTCCGTTGGAATGTGTTGAAAGTTACAATAATCCAAATGAATAATTCAATACAAATGTAAACCTGCTATGACTTGACTCACAGTTTGTTGTTTTCAAATTACCTGGAATGAAAAATATAATGAATAACCTACTGTAAAATTGCCCTTAGTTTGAAATGCTCTGGAAAAAAAGTGGTGAAAAAAACAAAATGGAATTACTCATTTTTGCTGAGTTTTTGGTTTCAACTGTATCAGTGACGAAGAATATCTTGAGTTTGGATGAATATTGTTATGAAAGTTGAAAAATGTAATTAAGTTAAAAAGCAAACTAAAATTTAACTTACAATGTTAGAAGCTAGTTGGAAGTAGGTGTTGATGATTTGAAGGAGTCTGGATGAAAAATTACTTTCTGTGGTTCTTATGTATATGTTCACACTTTCATTTCCCCAACTCAGCAAGCTGTCATTGAGTGCACACTCCCCTGGCTTTGAATAGTTCTGTATAAGTAAAAAGTAATAAGACTGTTAGTGGAACTTTTAAGAAAACTGTTTTTTTTTTTTTTACGGCGTGTATATTGGAAAAAAATCATTTTTAACTTTATGAAAAAAGCTTACATAAAAAAATGAAATTGATCAAATAACTGAAACCTCTATATTGAAAACTTGAGAATGGTAATGTATTGTGTAGCCAACTATAAAATATACGGCTAATATAGGCACCCATATAAACTTTAAAATCCTTGATGACATTTCGAAATAATTTTACATTTTTGAGAATTATAAAAAAAACTTATTCATTGTATTTCAAACCAATGGAACTTTTAGTCCACAATTATATTTTTCATTAAAGTTGTTTTCAAAGTTATGGATAGTTTTATATTATCAAATTAACCCAAACTTCAAATTTAAGTTAAAGGGAAAGCTAAAAGTAAATAAAAAAAGATTCTTTGAACTTACTCAAAAAATATAAATAAGTTTTATTTCAGTCAATATAATTATTTAAATTTTATTAAAAATTAGATTAATTTTTATTTAAATAGTACATTCAGCAAGTTTTACTTTTCTTTTCACTTTATACCTTTAACTATGTTAGCTGGTATTTTATGGTTTTTATATATATTTCAGAGAAGGTTAATTAAATGGATATTTCATTATTTCACGGGATCTTGTGAACTATTAAGAATTGTTCATTCTCGAGATTCAACTCTTAACAAAACTAAAAACATCGGTGATTTCATACTATTTCATAAGCTTTGTAATTATTGAAAACAATATTTTTTGTCTGAATCAAACGCAATATGAAAAAATAAAAAAAATAATTTCAAAATTTAGCATTCGAAGTTTGAATTTTTTTGAAAAAAATAAATTGTCATGAATTACATTTTGCACCAACTTTTCAATATCAACAACCTATCAGAATATTCACTGAGACTATCAAAAAATAGCTTCATCAGAAATTTTTACTCGGTCATCAAAGAATTCAGTGTAGATTCATTTTCAACTGAACTTGTCAAAATTAAACACATCAAGCCACATCATAAGTTGTTATCAATTTTTCATTAAATTTGAATTATTTTTTCAGTTTTGAAAGTTATTCAGTTTTTTTTTACTTGTTCCAGTTTTTGAGAATATTCAAACCAGCTGTACTGTCACCAACAGTTTCCAGCAATCCGTTGGCCCTTTCCTGACCTGCATCTGCTCATATGAGCGTTTGGTGGAGGAGGTGGAAAAAGAGAGAAAAAACAAATACTCTTCAGAAAACCCCCAACATGAAACATCTCTGCTGCAGGTTTGAATTTCTACTTGCATATTTACTTATTAAAATTTATTTTTTAAATATAATTTAATTTCAAATAAATAACTGATTTATTTGAAATTTTCGATTTACTCCTGCAGTTGTGGAAAAATCTCAAACCCGACCTTCCCCTCACTTCACGACGATGCAACCTGTGGCAGGAGGTGCTCTTAATAATTGTACAAGTGCTATCTAAAATACGTTATTTCAGTCAAAAGAGTGCCCATTACATCATATCTTTAAAAGATTGGTTTCCAAGGAAACGACCCAGCCACAGACTTTAGAGGCATGGGCATACTTGGGCTCAACTGTCTACTGTATGTGTGTTTCATCAAACTTTCATAGTGCAAATTTATAATTTTTCTCATACATGAATGTTATCCACCTTTTCTAAAAAAGATTTCTTCCAAAATTTCAACAAAAATTTCACAAATTTCTCAGGCATTTTTCGTCAGTTCACTCATCCGCATCCAAGCAACTCCTCCTCCACTCCATCCATCCACAATACGGGTTACCTTCGAACCAATCTTCGTCATTCGTTCGCCACTCAATACCAAAACCTTATAGTCTTTAAAGTCATCAACATTCGAAAAGCACTGTATTACTATGCAATTCATAAGATTTCAACTATTTCAAAATCTTCTTTTTTTACAAAATGATTAGCGATATTTCTGAATGTTCCTATTTGTAATTCATTCGTACTGCCATACCACTGGCAAACAACCATTGATCAAACACCACCAACAAGCAAGCACTTCCAACACACAAACAACACCACCACCTCCGCCCACAGTTACTTTTACGCAGTTGTGGCCATCAACATAACCTCTTTGACTCACCACTTCCTCACTTCCTCCCAACTCAAGGACCTCTTTTATGCCAATCCTGCCGCCTGCCACTTGAAGGGCTTCTATGAAGTCTTCTGTGAGTAACTCATGCATGCTTGGTTGATGCATGGATTCCTTTATGCATGCATGCCTTGATGCATGCATGGATGGCTTGGTTGGTTGGTTGGTTGATTGGTGGCTGGGTGGGTTGATGGATATACGCATAAAGAATTTTTGGAATTTTTAAGTTTGAAAAGAACGCAGAGGGTCAAAATGAGTGTTTGAATTTGGTTAGCTGCATAAAAGTACATTCTTATCACTCGCATCATTATCAGCACAATGAATGGAGCCATCTTTCTTATCTTCGTCACCACAGCCCATTTGTTCATGGAGTTTGACAAGTACTGGAGGGCTTGTGAGCCTGCCTCGATCATGGAGTTCGAGAGGAGGAGGAGGGAGTTTGAGAGTGTGGTGGCGGCCCAGTTGAGGGAAGGAACTTTCGAACTGAAGATTAGGGCTTGAGTGTTGGTTGGATGGGTGAATGGCGAGTAGATGGGTGAATGAATAGATGAATGAGTGGCGGATGAATGGATGAATGCGTGTGAATGGATGGATGGACGGATGGGTGAATCAGGGGTTTGATTGATGCTTGAGTCATGATGGCTTGACTGCAGTATTGAAGATTCCCACCGTTAGAAATGGCTTCATTCAAGGAGCTTTCCACATTATTTCACATTTTCAAACTCTCACTTTTTTTAGTTGGTTCACGAGTTTTTGCTTAAATTTATTTTTCTGAAGCGATTAACGACGCCACCGTTAATTCAAAATATTATTAAAATCAATATTTGTAAAGTATTTTTTAAAGATTTCCTTTTTGAATAAACCACTAAAGTCAAAAATCGCAACAAAATAAACTATTCAGGTTTCATACATTCGTTATTAAATATTCTAATTAAGAAATAATTAATTTTTTAGAATTTATAGTTTTTGCTGGTTAAAAAAAAAGATGAAATCTTTCATTTTCTCGTTTAAATTTCACACATTGGAAATCAACGGCCAACGACTACTACAATTTCATTTGTTTATTTATTTATTTATTTACTCAAGTGCCATTCACACATTGTTATCAACCTACTCAATAAGCTCCCAGTCTTCTCGGCAAGATTTCAAGAAGTGGAAACGCTTGAATTTTGATCCGACAATAAGCAAGTGAGTGAATGATAAAAGGCATCACAAAAATTGTGGAATCCGGCTGTCTTTCCTTTGAAGACGAGAAACGGCTGAAAATGGAAAAGGAGATGAGAAAAAACGCTGAATGAAACATTCTTCAAGAGTTATTTCATGTGATTATTAATTATGATTCAATTCCAAACTTTTAATATTTATTAACCTGGTTCTGTAGTGAATTTGTGTAGTATTTTTTAAATATTTATTATAACATTACGATTTATGTTAATTTGGATTTCATTTTTTTTATTACGTTTGTTCTCCGTGCTTTGTAACATTTAAGCGTCTGTCTGAATTCTCTTCAATAAATTCTAAGAAAAAAAACCCTCAGTTAAAATGGCACAACGACACTACATAAAGAGATCGTCTGGTGACGTTGATATAAACACATGCATCTGATGACCATAATAAGAATTAATAACGCCATGCTTCTTAAACTTAAATCCACCTTTGATTTTACTTAACAAAACTAAATAACCAATTAGCTTTCTGTTTGTAGTTATATTAGGTTGATGCCACTCCAGCCACTACTTCGATAAACACCAAAATGAACTTTTTCTATCGGACGTTATTGCAGTTTTGGTAGGCAATTTTGTTCTTTGTTCTGCCTGAGGCGTTGCTCTATAATTTAATTACGGATAACTGAAACAACATTCATCACCATGCATCATTAATTTTCGTTCAAAAAGACTTGATTAGTGAAAATCGCTAAAATCACCACGAGTAACAAAATCATCAGAGACATCCTGATCATACCATGACTACACCACACCACACCACACCACACCAAGCTACACCACACCAAACAGCACCACACCACACCACACCACACCACACCACACCACGCCACCACACCGCACCACACCACAACACACAGCACCACACCACACCTCACCACACCACACCACACCCTCAGTCGTTGGGTCTACAAGGGCGTCATGAGACGAGTGACGGGCAAGTGCGAACTTCTCCGTTTGACTCTCAACGCCAAGGACCGGGTCGTCTTGACGAATAACATTGGTCAGTGTATCTCTGCAACCTTCTCTAACAGCATCCTCAACACTCATCAACGTCATCAGCATCATCCCTAACATTATTGTTAACATCGTCGATTCTATCAACGTCATCATCTCACCAAAAATGTTTTCAATAAAATCCAGCAAGGCACCGAACATCCAATCGGCCACTTATTGATCTGCTGAGTAGCATGTGTGCTTGTTGCACTGCACCACTCCAACCCACAGAGCGCTCCATCACCCTTTCTCGTTTTCCCCTCTTGAACACTGTCTTCGACAACCCGCCCAGCAACTTGGACCGCTACATCTTCTCCGTCTTCACACTCAAGGGCATCAAACCGGAGCAGAAAATGAGGTGCTTTGACGATCATTTCTCATGGAAAAGCTTGATAACTTAATGGATAGATAATCACGTGAGTGTTCACGTGTTTGTTCACGTGACGGCCTTTATGCAGTTTCAAGTTCATGTTTGGAGCGTGCCTGGTGCGTTTGTTGGGACTCAAAGAGGTCAAGAAGACTGTGATGGCATACGAAGCAACCAAGTTCAACCCCAACAACCACATACACATGGGTATGATCAACCGGGTAGGTGTCTGCTGGGACCCCTCGCCTCTTGAAGCTCCAACACAAACATCCAACCAGCTTGACACAGGCACGACCACCCCTGCAGATTGAGATCGTCCTCAGCAATGAGCCTTACTCCATCTTCGAACCTCGGAGGAGCATCCAGATCAGCAAATTCTTCTGGATGATGCTGCAATCCAACAGCATCCTCGTGGTTTTTTGCCTTGAGTCAGTCTGCACGCCACTCCATCTGCAACACATACAATCCTTTCTTTCCAGATACTTGCATAGCGCTGATTGCACACTTTAATCAATGCAGTCAATGTATCAAGCAAATTTCATAAGTCACTCCACTCGACTTGAAACTTTTTTAACGTTTCCATTGCTTCGTCATTTGCAGGTACTACCTCAACAACTTCAAGTCAATGGCCAAGCTTGCTCATTCCCGTGCGACGTCACATAATGCTGGGTGAGATGTGGTGATGCTATTTAGAACGATCAATTTTTGATAACAATTTAATGAATCTTTGATGCTATAAAAGCTATATTTGAAACAAAATAAGCGTGAAACAACCCATTCAAAGCCTGCATTCATGATATATTTCTGAAATTTGCCACCAAGGTGAGTTGGAATCCTTAACTGAAAAATTTTTGCAGGTACAACTTTTACCAGACGGCTGCCGAAATAAGTCACGCCCTGGCAGAGGCTCTGTGCAGCAACAAACTCAATTCGTACTTCTACGCCTACGACCGGCCTACCGTCAAAGACTTCTACCGACTTTTTGGTGGGATGCGCATGCATGGAATGATGAATGGTGAATGTATGGGTTGATTAATGATGAAAGCATGCATGCATAACTTGATGAATGATCAATGTATGGCTTGATGAATGATGAGGGCATGCATGCACGGACTGATGAATGATGAAGGTATGGCTTGGTGAATGATGAAGGTATGCATGCATGGACTGATGAATGCACGAATAGTTGAATAAAACAACACAACACATACACCCTTCAACCACACACAGTGCAGTGTTTCACCAGGTTCCACGCCTTCTGGGCTGAAAGTGGCTTCACGAGCAGCGATGAAAGAAATGCCAGGTCGATGTTCAGGCGGGAATTGAGTCAAAAAATCGCTCTCCTTTGACCCGCTCAATCGCTTCTCACCACATTCCAACATTCCCAAGTGACCGTTTGAGTCGTTGCTAGCTTGTATTTTGGGACACAAGCACTGAAATTATTGTGAAAAACTAAAATTATTCGTAAGTTGACCCAGTCGTGGGACATTTTGGTGCGATGGCATATGATGTTTGGTTCAAAAGCTTTGAAATAATTTATGAAAGAGTTGAAGTGAACCACACTCACGATGAAGAGTGTGAACGAATGACAGTGGCGTTCAAGGTCCTGTATGGATACTACCCACCAAAGCTGTATAGAAGTTCTAAAAATACATTCTCAAAAGGTTCTTCGCCACAAAAACACAAGCTTGAAGTGTAACTCAAATACAAATAACTTTTAATTGTTTGATCAATCGATAAGGACCATCTACAGGGAGGCATGAGGCTGCACTTTAATGGACCGCCTTATGTTTGCAGTAATGAATTCAAAATAATAAAAAATACAACGAAAATAATTTATTTTAATTTTCAAATTAATCGAAAAAAACCTTTGAATTAGAGGTTGGTGTTTTGGGTAGAAAATTTAGTGGTTTGGTGAAGAGATTTGCTAAATGAAACAAAAGGCTAAAGTTTGGTGGTTCGTCTTTTAAAGCATTTAAACGGCTTCTTTGCAAAGAGTTGTTGACGAAGTGGGAGAGAAGATTAGATAAAAAAAACCGCATCCACTTTGGCGTTGGTAAAAAATTCGAAAAAATGCAAAAATAAAAAATAATTAGAAAAATACAAAGAATTAAAAAAATACAAAGAATTAAAAAATACAAAGAATTAAAAAATACAAAGAATTAAAAAATACAAAGAATTAAAAAAATACAAAGAATTAAAAAATACAAAGAATTAAAAAATACAAAGAATTAAAAAATGCAAAGAATTAAAAAATGCAAAGAATTAAAAAATACAAAGAATTAAAAAATACAAAGAATTAAAAAATGTTTCAAAAATGTTCAAAAGATATTAAATCACAAAACATTCACATTGAAAAGCAGACTTTATGATTAACAGCCTGTCTTGGAACCATGAACTGTGCACCTTCAGGCCACAAGGTGGCGTACATGTGGTGAGGTCCTGATGACAAAGATGCGAAAAAATCGAAACTAAAAAATGGAGCATTAAAAATATATCGCTACATAAAGGTCGTGTCTGAATGTCATATTTTAAATATTTTTACAAGTTTTAGTATTATCATTTTTATTTTTATTTTAAAATTAAATAAAAAACAACTGAAAGTATTGGGTCATTAGAACGACCAAAGTTAAAAATGTTTCTGTAATGAAGCATGAGGATAAGGAAAAAGCTAGAATTAAGTTTTCAAAAATATGATACTTTCTCAACGATGACCAAGTACAATCGTGTCTTTGAAGTTTGACTGCTACAAAAGGTAGATGTATCTACTCAAAAAGTAAATGGTGAACTAAAGCACAATTATGACGATGACAACCCTTTTAACTACATCCAAAACCCCACCCACCCATGAACAGCCGCCAACAACCACACTCATGATGTACATCCTACAATCACATCGATTGTATATTTGCTTTTCCATAGTCTTCCGCTCGCAATATCTTTCCAGCTGATTTACAAAGAAGGCTCGATGAATTTGTGGAAGCAGTGAAAGCTGCAAATCAGTCACAAACCGCTGTCTGTGTGCACCGATGTGCCAGTGCTTGAGTGGTTTAACAACAGGGGTAGATGGTTTATGTTTGTATCAATTGACTCGTTCAAGCCGTTCAAGTTGATGGGTGTTTCAGTTACCGAGAGAGATAAGAGGGATGGCTTGGGTTTGCCTGAAGGAACCTGCACTGTTGGTCTTTCTGCTGGAAAGTTCGCTGAAGGCTTTGGAAGCCATCTTGGTGGGCCTGATGGCGGGTCTGCAGCAGAGGACGTTACAGAGTAGGAACCTGAAACGGCTGCTGAAGAGGCAGTAGATGAGAAAGTTAATGGAGCAGCTGACGGTAGCTAGAACGTTAGAAACGTTCGCCAAGAGCCTCCTGTGCAGCTCGATGGAGGCCTTGAGACCCATGAAGGCCACCTCGATAGAGTAGAGCACTTGAGACACCATCACGGTGGAGTTGCAGACGATAAAGACGGTGACGACGATGACAGCGATGCTGGTGAGAGAGTGAGTCATGTCGCAGAAAGAGGGCTGGGAAGCGCTGGAAGGTTTTTTGTTGAAAAGGAAGTACACCGTGTGCTGCTTGTTGGCCCAGCGGAGTGCCGAGATTATTTTAATGTTGAGGAAGATGAGGAGGATGATGGGGATGATGTAACTGATTAAGAGGAAAAGGACGATGCGGTAGGCGATGGTGTACGTGTAGTTTCTCATCAGAGGAGTCTCAATGAAGCCAGACTCCGACTCTTCGAAGCTGACCAGCTGGTACTCACAGAAGCGGGGGCTGGTGAAGAGAATGGTGAAAATGAGGATGACGAGGATGGCCAGTCTGGTGCGTTTTGCAGTGCAGATGATCCTGGCCTTGAAGGGCTTGCAGACCACCACACATCGCTCCATCGTCAACAGCACCGTCAGCCAGATGTTGAGAAGTTTGAAAAGGTACATGAAGGGATACAAAACCGAAAAAGTGTGCGACACGAAGAGGACTGACAACTCGAAAAATCTGACGGACTGAATAAGCGCCAGTAGCAGAATGAGTGTCTCCATCAGGGCGATGGCCTTCAGCAACATCGTGGTGGGTTTGGCTCGCTTGTAGCGGTTGAAGACTACGATGGACAGGCAGTTGCCGATAATGCCACACACCGCCACAGGCATCGAGATCCAGAGCTGACACACTGTGCGCGTGTTCGAGACCAGAGCATTGGTGCTGTAGGCGGGTGTGCTTGTGATCGATAGGAGGTTGCGGTTCATGTTTGACTTGATATCAATAACAACGTCAGGCTTACATAGCTGCAAACTCTCGATATGTAATTTATTGGTGTTTCACTGGAAACATTCCTGTTTCGAAAGCAAACTTTTTCTTGAAACTCGTGAAGCAACCCGCAAAACAGAACCTCTACGCCACGCATCGAATCTCAGCCTTCGCGAACAATTAAATAGCCGTCTTGCAAGCTTTTATATACAGTAATATATGAGTAACTTTATGCACGTGTTGTAAATGTAGCAGATATGTGTCCATTAAACGTACGACTTTTTATATTAAATTTCTTATTCTGGTTCTTCTTACACGCCATTCAACCACCACATTTGCAACAAACTGTTTTTTTAATATTTTGGATCGTTCTGTGCGCATATCTGTATGTAATCTATTAAAAGTATCGCTCCACATACGCATTTTCTCACCAACCCACATGTTTTACGATCTATTTTGAATTTTTATCTCAATTTCAGGCAACCCACTTCGTTTCAATTTTTTCGTTCTTTTAATATTTAACTGGAAAGATTTCTTCATGAGATAGCACTTAATTTCTGTTCTTAGTTTAGTGGAAATGCAAATGACATAAAAACCATCGGCTGAGTTTCCTTTCAAAGGCATTCCAATGCCTCCGAATCACCATGCAGTATTAAAACACCACTGCAGAAAAAAATATTTTTATTAATATCCCCAAACGTCTTCGTCTTTGAAACGTTTGTTTTGTATGACACAAACATTGCATTTTTTATTTTTTTAAAACTCGCAATCAGAGGTTTATTGCAAAGAAGTTCTTGTGTGTAGTTGCATTGAGACGCCTGGAAGCGACGTGCTCATTGAGAGCTTGAAAAAACATTGCATGACCCTTGTTCTTCTCCACTTTTTATTTTTTTCGCCACTTTCAGTTTTCAACCAATAAATTCCCACTCGTAATATTAAGGCTTCGAGCTTGCGCGCGACTGCAGTCTTTTTAAGGCCCTACAAACAGAAGTAGTTTGCCTCACTGAAATTAATTTTTTAACTTTCAAAATGAACACGCACACAAAATATTGTTTTTGAAGTTTCACAGTGCAACTTTTAAATAGATCTTAAGTGGAAAAGATTGTGGTTTAAAAATGTTCGAAAATATATCTAACACAAAATGACTGAAAAAAAAAAGTTCAAAGTTGAATATTTTATGGCTTTCAAAAACAGCCGATGTGTAAAAGGTTCTTTATTATTTAGTCATTGAGTGGCAGGAATTGAAAAAAAAATTCTACCATGTTAAAACCTGACATAGTTTTTCGTGTCTGAAAAACAAAAAGTCGTCTAAAAATACTTGAGTTTGAAAAAGTGATCTTCAAAATATAAGTTTTTGGAATTCTAAACTCTGGTGGAAAATATTCGACTCTGAAAGCAAAATAACCTTTGAAATAGAATAACTTATGATTCAAAACTGTCAAAATATTTGAACCCGGATGAACTGAAAAATGGAATATTTTAAAGTTGGTCGAAGGAATGATACCAAGGTGAAATAAAGAGTCAAACGTGCAGCTTCACCAATCGCTCCTGTTCTTGTGTTCTGATGCCCCAACCTTTCTGGAAGGTCCACAAACAACCAAAACATGCCTCAAGTGTTCTTCGGAGACAACCTCAAATCAATTGGTGAGTTCAAATCCAACTGAGCTTTGAAGGAGGATTCGTAGTCAGGACAAATGAAGTTCTGTTGCGAAAGGTTCCTGTGGAAGGAGGAAGGCAAATGCTTCAGGCTTGAATTCGTACTGTTCTTTGGAAGGCCTTCTGAGCTGATGAGGGTTTGGAGGAATGAGTTTTTAAAACTTGAGAAGGTCGACATATTAGAAAGTTGGGCGGAAAGTTCTTTGGTGAACAGGTAGGGAAGATTCAAAGCGGGGAAAAAATGCAGATTGGAAAGGGCCAAAGAGGTTGGTGCGTTGGGGGCGATAGCGAGTGTCGGAAGAGGTAGCTGAGGCCTGGTCAAAAAGGAACATTTAGGAACGTTCTTCGTAACATCCATCACCCCAATGTTGCTGCTTTCCCTCTTCTCAAACATCTTCTTAACTCCCTTTTCAACTCCCTTCAACTTCTCCTTCATCTTCTTCATGGCCACATCGGTTTTTCCCCCGCCTTTGAGACAACTTTGTTTCGAGTCCCCTGCCATGTGTCCCATCCGCACCACGTGGATGTACAGTGCCTGCTTGTACTTGGACACGTAGCCACACTCGGCACACTTGAAGGGATATTCTCCCGAGTGTGACTTGAGGTGGGAGTTGAGCATGGACTTGTTGTTGCAACGGTAGGAACAGAGATGACAGCGAAAGGGCTTGAAACCGAAGTGGTTGTTGAGGTGGTACTGCATGTGGTGCTTGAAGGCGCACACGAAGGGACAGTGGGGACAAGAGAGCAGCTTGGAGGCAGGAACGTGAGTCCTGATGTGAGTCCATATGTCCTTCTGAGTGGTAGAAAGAGATAACATGAGGGAAGAAGCCTTATTTCAAAATCAATAAAAAATCTTATTTGTAAAACGCCAACTTGGGCGCATAAAGCAGGGTATGTTGCAAACATTACAATATTCAAATAAAGGCTCTAAAGGTTCGATTTATTGATGAATTTGAAAAATCCGTTGGTTTTTAATAAATATTTCAAAAAATAAAATTCATATTTCTGAGCAGTGAAAAACGCACCTGCACAGAGGTGCTGAATGGACATTCCTTGCACGTAAACCTTCTGTTTTTCTTGGTCTTGCTTCCTCCTCTTCCTCCTTCTTCTCCCCCCCTTCTTCCCGCTTCTCCTGCTCCTCCTCCTTCTTCCTTCAGTGCTTGAAGACTTCTTGGATGGTTTGTTGCGTCGGTTTTTGTGTCATTGTCGTTGTTGTTGTCGTCGTTTTTGTTGTTGTTGTTGTTGTTGTTGTTGTTGATGTTGTCATTTTTGTTGTGAATATTTGTGCTAACGTTTTTATCTTTGTTTGTATGGAAACTGCTGCCGCTGAAAGCGAACTTGCTCGGGGTAGGGACGAAGTTGTGTAATAATGAGTTATTCGCCAGGGGGTCGATGTTGGAGTTGAAAAGGTTGAAAGGGTTGGAGTTGTTTAAGAGGTAAATGTTGTTGCTGTTGTTGAGTTGTTCTGTGGCAAGGAAGGATTGCGTAAGAAGGGGGTTGTTCCAGTGGCTGTGGTGGTGGTGGTTCCAGTGGTGGCTGTGGTGGTTCTGCGAGAGGTGCTTGTTGAGTTTTGCCTTGCTTTTGGATGAGAAGTTGCAGACGACACAACGGTGTGTCTGGTGGTGGGTCTGGATGTGTCGCTGCATGTCCAAGTGGCTATGTGCTGGTGGGAGGTGCGCGAGGCGGTTTATGTGAGGTGTGTATATGAAAGTGTATAGAAGGTGTCATATTGAAGATGTTACAAGTGTTATGAAGAGTTATAGCTACTTTCGTTGGGTATTATTGATCCTTATGAATGTCTAATTATGCACTTTCACTTATTCATTCATTGGTTTTTCTGCTTTTCTGCACCTTGCAAGTACTTCATTGGAAATATCATAAAATTTATTTATCCAAAACCACTAAATATTGCCTCAATCCATCTGCTAGTTGAAAAACTGCAATTTATATCTAATTTTTTTCCATTTGAGAAATATATTAAAACCATTAAAATTTCACTTTTGGAAGTTTTACATAAAAATGTTTTTTGGGTTTATGACGAAACTAATTAATTGGAACGTCAACTGTTGCGTCTAACCCACAAAACACACACACGTCACAGACGCACACGCGCGAACAGCGTCACAAACACGCGAGAATGGGACTTTTTGGAGTAATTAATTCTCAGAATTGGCCTAGCGGAGTATTATATAACATCGAGGTGTTTTTGATGAGGGGAGTATCCTTTGTTCATCATTAATTTTTGAGCCATTTTAAAAATTATTTTCTTAATTAATTTCCTTGCTTCTTTAATCAGCCACCTTCATTGAATGTTTTGATTTTTATTAGGTGTAATTTCAAACTTTAATCATTGTCATCGTGCATGCACAAAGACACTTTCCATATCGTCGAACTGATTAATTAAAGCGCCTTTATTACTCAAAAATTAACAAAGCTGTCCCAATCAAAGCGCTATAAACGCCTCACACCTCGGCACTCGGCAATAAAACTTCTTTCTTCCCACATCTCCAATCGAGCCTTCTCCATCTTCTTTCTCTCTATTCCCGTTTTTTATTTATTGATTTAGTTTTTCCAGTTTTTATGTCAATATATGGATCAACCCTAGGAAGAGTTGCTTCAATTTTGGAAATAGTGAAAGTTATGGTGAATATTTACTAAAAGCGGCGTTTATGCTTTTCCAAGTTTGCTACAATATGCGAGTATTCCATCATAGGTCTCGTATAAGCGAACGTATTAATGATTCTGTGTAGCAATGCCTGTGCACCCAAGACTTGACATTTCGTTGCAGCGGAGTCAGTGGGTCTATTGAAATCACCAGAACAACCCCCAGAACCACCTTTATTCTTTATTCCCTAGTTTCAATTTCTTTTTCAATATCACTGAATCGTCAATAGTATGTTCGTTTCAAAAGATTTTTTTATTTTTCATCAAAAGAGACTTCTTTAACTATTTAATCTTACAGATTTTGAAGTAATATTTGATTTTTTGTGATCTCGGTGCAAAAGCTTTGCCATATAATTTAGCATCTGATTCGTTCTTCCGTCGCTTGGTGCATTCTAGAAAACATGCGCTCCATAATCACCAGTCTTTCTCGGAAGTACTAGCGGCCCCATTTCTTTCCACTGACTACTCTCGAATACTGCGTGTATGCTTCGAGTTAATATGAAGTTTTTAGATGTTTTAATTTGAATCTTTATGAATAAATTACGTATGTTGTATGCATAACGTTTTTGCAATAATGAATTTCCAACCCACACTTTGGTTATGGCTCCTTCCCGTGATAGATTTGATTTTCATGATGAATTTGGTTAGAATGTGACAATCAATAAAAAATGGCAAAAATAAGCTGAATAATGAAAGACAATCGAAAACAGGTTTCATATTATAAGCTACGAATAGTTTTAATTATTTAAATTCTTCTTTCATTTTTCTAATTTCTTTGAAGCGTCGATACGACATCAGCATAAAATAATATTTTTATTTCACATTTGAAAGATATCTATTCCCAAACGACTCTTTTTTAAACTCTTACAAACCCTGCATATATAATTTCAAGCTTAGTATTTTTTATTTTTATTTTTCAATAATTGAGATTTGTAGGCTATTAAAAATTATAAAAGATAACCTTAATTCATCTTTGAAGTACTCAATAATTCAAATCTTTAAATTAGCAAAAAAAAATCAATCTCATAAAACATCACAAAATAACTTTTAAATAATAATTTAAAAAAATATTTTTAACATAAAGTTGAAAGCGATTTGAAAATGCTTTGTTTAGTTTAGATTAGCTTAAATTATGTTTTCAATTTATTCATATAGAAATCAATTTTTCTGAGCACATTGAAAAGACGCAGTTTAAAAATTCCGACCGACATTCTAGCTCCCTCCGACCCACCTTGGTATTTGCAGATTTGACAGTTCACCTTGCTCTTTCCTTCCAACAGGGTGCCTTCCAAACGTGCCTTGAAAGCCTTCTTGCAAGCATCAGTGGCCGTTTGAAGGTCTAAAAAAGAGAAGTGAGGCGTAGTGTGGTCACTCTTTGTGGCGCCTGCACTGCTTCCGAGGCGCGAGGAAGGTCTCTCCAAAGCCTTAGTGACCTCCTCTTTCAGCCGAATAACCACTTTTTCACTTCTTCTGGAATCACTGCCACTGTTCAAACTTCGCTCTTTTTCTCCCTTTTTTTTTCCATTTTCGTTTTTTCCGTTTTCTTTATCGTTATCTTGTTTTTCTTTTTCATTTTGATCTTTTTGAGTGATACATGCATCAGGGCTAACTTCTTCACATGAATCCACCTCCATTTTGAAGCTTGTTTTCAGTTTCCCTTCAATGACATTCTCCAGGCCACCACAAAGATGAGCCACTCGAAGACATTCCCTTGCAGAATTCAATGGTTCCGTACTCTCGAAATGAGTCCCGTTGTTGTCGTCTTCATAACTCGAAGTGTCCGAGTGTGAGAGTTTCTTGCTGCCGTGTGGCTTGGTAAGGAGCTGGTGGATGTGGTTGGTAGCTTGAAGTTGGAGGCAAGGAAAGATGTTCCTGTGGCGTGCATTCTCGTCGAAAGAGCCTCCTTGAAACACTTCAAGCGGGTTGTTGGTAGTTTGGTCGTTGTTGATGTGGTTGTTGAAAGTGAGAGTGTAGTTGAGGTTGAAATGGTTTGAAAGCTTCCCAGGTTCAATCCAGTACTTTCCATCAATACCAGCTTTACTTGCGAGCTCGTTTGGTAAAAATTGCTTACCGTTCTTCTCATCTTCCGACTCATCGCCATGTTCACTCGCGTGTGCAGGCATCTGAAGTGGTCTCTTGGACTCTGCAGTGTAGGCAGAAAGACCAGACTTAGAAGGGGTATCGAGAGAAGAAGACCAAGGTCGGTAGGTGGTTAGTGTTCCTCTGTCGTTACCACCCTTCTGACAGTCACCACCGCTCCGTGGAGATATGCAGCTTGAGCTTGTTGGCTTTTCAGCGAAGTTGGTCTTTTTGGTCTTTGAATTGGAATTTCTTGTTGTGGTCATGCTTTCCGTTGGCTTTGCCATCATTCTCATCCTACCTGCGTTGGTTTGAATGTTATCTTATGAATCTTAACGGAAGGTGGAAATTTTCGACAGTTCTTCAACTAAACATGTTATTTAAAAAATATAAAAAATTGAATCATTTGTTCATTCAAAAAATAAAACATTTTCTCACTCCGTTTTTCAAAAAATAAACTTTGATTGAGGAGAATTCAGTTAATTTGTCGTCACAGTCAATGATTGGCGCACACACATTCTAAAAAAAGGTTATCGAAGTGCTAAGCTCAGTTTTTTGTCCTTAAATACCAACAAAAATATTGTAATTTCATCATATATTTTCGTCTAATAGTTCTTTAATAATTTAATGCGCAATATATATATCTATAAAGAGAAATATATGTACAAGTGTCTAGATTCGCACTTGTATGTATATTCACACATATACGAAACTATCTGATTCAATTATGAGGTACCTTAGCAAATATCAATCGAAAAGTTATTAAAATTTTTTTTTATCAAAGTTTAAAGTTTGGTTTGCAACTAACTTGCACTTTTAACTTATTATAACCAAGCTGAAAGCTTTACTAATATTTTTTCATTTTTGCAATTTTTCTCCTTTGGGTCAGCTTCTTGCGCCACAAATTCTCGACCCACCAACTACGAACTTTAATCGTCTATTCCACTTCAGCCAACACCAACTCCACCACTTGTCTGACGACCTCTAGTGTGGAAGTTATGGAACGGAACGACTGAGGGGTCGTAAATATGTCAGACATTTCACTAAACGTTTTAAAATTTTTAATTAACAAACTTTTTGATCTTTGCGCATATTAGTGGAACGAACATACCGCTTCGCATTGAGCCCTACGCACACTTTGAACATTCAATACTTACTTTGCATATTCGCAATTCATATACTAGGCTTCTTCGTGATTGAAAAAATATTTTATCTATTCTAATTTTTAAAATAAAAAATAAAAACGCGTTGAAGTTTTTTTAATTATTTTTCAAACCTTACACTTTCATCTTACACTTTCATATACTTCAATCGAGAGCGCTAACGTTAGTCCTTGAACATTTGTCACATAAGAATTCACGGAGGTTTCGAAATCGATAATGAAGCGTTGCTAATATTAACAATTCAAATTTCAGAAAAATTCAAATTGTAAGGATTTATTAATCATTTTTTAACGATAAATTTCACCCTCAGCCCGTGTTCGGCAGGTGTACCGGCTTTTATCAATAAGTTTCATGCAAATTTAAAATGAAGCTGAAAAGTTAAAAACACATTTGTTTAAGTCGAAAAACACCACTGCAATGAAGTTCTTTTTACTGGCTTGTTTGACCTACCTTCAAACAGATTCATATCTCGGTTAACTTAATTTTTCAAATGCTATATATTTTGACTCAAAGTTCGAAGCATGCTTTCGGAACCGTAAAATTGAACTTTCATAGTTCACAGGGCGTCATTAAATCACCCCACATATTTTGTTACTTATTTTTACACTTTGAAGAGTTAAGACATGAAACCATGGTTACACTGAATCCTTTGTTCATCTTTTTCTTTTTTATCATTTTTTTACGATTCACCCAAACAACTCCGGCATTTCATTTTCAAACTTATATCCATCATTCTAATTGTTGCGCTTTTTTTCAAACATGGAAAACCTCACAAATTAAACCAGTTATTTTTTGAAAGAATATAAAAATGTCAGCTTACATTCACTCTGAGCTGTTATCACTTATTTTTAACCTTGAACCAATTCCCAACTATTTTAATGGACTTCACTCGCGTATTTTTTAGGTTAACATAATCATTTCTTTGAAATGCGAGCAGTCAACATGAGATGAGTTATTATGCTTTTATGATGCTAATTTTAGATTTGAAGTTTTCAGTCAAGTTGACCCGCTTAGATTGGAAGTAATTATATAAAACTACGCCTTAAACATCAGATTTCTCACGCGACCAACGCTGAAGAATATTCACGACTGTGTAACGAACTTTCGTATGATCATTTCAAGTAATTTAAAAAAAAACTTATTCTAACTTTTTGAGGTTTTTAATTAATGAGTGCGTTGTCGGTAGCTATTTTTTAAACAGACAACTCTTCGTTTATTTAATGAAGCAGAAAGAATGAAAGACCTATTTGACGAATATGAATTATTTTCAGATAACTTGAAAAAATATATTAAACTCTCACATGGAGGCACAAACAAAAATCCTTCAAGAGGGAAGAGATGCCTCTTTTCGAACACAGAGGTCATCGGCGAAGTCAGCGTGGGCACCTTCAGTGGTTGCTTGTAACAATGTGCTTGCTGCATCTTCCACACCTTTGCTATCATCCTTACCATCATCCCCAATATTGTCACCATCACTTATTTCGTTGTCAACATCATCACACATTTTTTCACCATCACCAATGCCACTTTTAACTTTATCATCGCCATTAGCATCAACCTCATTATCATCTTTATCATCACCGCCATCATCAATTTTATCTTCAACTTCACCATCAATTTCGTTTTCAACCTTATAACCATCATCATCATCCGTATCAAACTTAGCACCACGACTATCTTCATTATCAACTTTGTCATCATCATCATTGTCAACTTTATCATCAACTTTATCCTCAACCTTACCGGCACCATCAACATCATTATCAAATTTGTCACCATCATTATCAAGAGCCCCTTTATCACCCCCATCATAACCTAAAGTTTCTTTGTCACCATCCCCACCACCACAATCATCACCACCATCCCCATCCCCAACCCCACCATCATCACCACCATCCCCATCCCCAACCCCACCATCATCACCACCATCCCCATCCCCAACCCCACCATCATCACCACCGTCACCATCACCATCAACACCACCACCAGCAATTCCAGTTGATGCTGCATCATCAGAAACGAAGCCTCTGCTCTCAAACCTCCTGACTTTTCCCTGCTTCACCATGGTTCTCCACTTGTCCTTCACATCAGTGTTCGTTCTACCAATGAGCAGCTTGCGAGCGATGGTTGACCAGTTGCCAACTCCAAAGATCTTTGTCCCCTTGTATATCAGCTCCTCCTCCTCCTCCAGCCACACCTTCTTCCTTGCCTTTGAAGCAGCATTTGCTGTTGGAGTGTTAGCAGTAGGGGTTAAGGCAGGGTTGTTGACGTCATCTCCATCCCCATTGACCACAGCTTCTGAAACATCCTCCTCCAATGCCACCTTCTCCTCAACACCCTCTTCCTTGCTTTTCACTTCTTCCACCACTTCCAACATCTGCTCTTTCGCAAGCTTCTCAATGTTTTGTAGCACCTTCTCAGCAGTTGCAACTAGAAAGACAGGAGGACTTTGTTTGAACACTGCCTCCATATACTGCTGCACAGCTGAATGCAGGTCTGACTTGTCATATGAATCAAGTGGCTTCTCCCCCTTAAGGAAGCCTTCTAGGTCAGTGTACAACAACTCCTCTGTCTCCACCAGCTTCTCACACACCTTCCTGCCATTCTCATAATTGTTCTCCAGGCACCAGCCTAGAACTGCAGCCTTTTTGAGTTGGTACTTCATGGCATCCAACAGGGTGAGCATGGTTTCCATGGTTTCAGGGTAGTTCTTGTGGGTCTCCTCAAGCAGGCTTAAAGAGAGTTCAAGAGGAGACAAAAACTTCATCTGAGTACTGCTCAGGTGCTCGTTGTACTTGAAAAGAAACCGAACCAACAAACTGCTCTTGAAGTCTAAATTATTCTCCAAAATGAACTTCAAAATCCATGAAAATTCACTTGTATGCAGCTTTTGTACATTGATGAATGCGAGGTGACAAAAGTAATGAGATAACCAGCACTTAACAAGCATATGCTTGCAGCTGGATACTTCTGAAACCAATTTCTTTTTTTTAGAAAAAACCCCAAAATCAGATGGTGAAGCTTTGATGAGTTTATCAGCAAATGTTGTTAGAAAAGGAGTTGGAAGGTTGTTGAAGTGCTTGGAGAGAAATTGTTTGAATGAATCATTAAACATGGAATGAGGAATATTGCTATTTTCTGCTTCATTTTTGAGCATTTCTGAAAGCTGACTTTTAGAGGACTTGAGACTGAAGGGAGCATTCGTCCACACCCTCTCAAACACCGTATTGCCAAGGTTCATCTTCTTTTGTCTTATGCATTCTATTACACTCTCCAGCTGGGCAACTTTTTTCACCTTCAACAAGGAAGCCTTTACAGGTTCTTTGAAACGTAAATCGAGCATTTGGTCTGTGAGTTCTAAAATTTCCTCGAACGGAGTAATTGATTCAAAGTCGTCATCTGCAGGTAAATCTTCCACTCTGTGCATTAAATCCATCAGTTTGATTAACCGAACATTAATCTGATGGCAACTGTCTTGTGGTTGAATCTTCATGATATCGTATATATCCCTGCAGTCAAAATTCTCCACAAACTCCCACAACCAATTTATGCGGTTGGTGAATGATATGCTTACACAATTCTGCCAATTTTCATATGTTTCATATTCTAAAATTAATCTTAAAATAACAGATTTTATTTTATCATTTGCATTGGACATCCTATACCCTGCCCAGAAAATATTTCACATAGACATAGGCAAACAAAACGATATTAAATTAGTAACAAAGAAAAAACACAAAAGTTTTTATAACAAAATTAGTAAACAAACATTCAACAAAAATTTCGATTCAACATCATAAACCTAATTTAAATAGCAAAAATGACCACTGGGTCATTTTTTAGCAACTTTGATGACAAACTAACTGAAACGCGATGCAGTGAAACAAGACCTTTTGAATACGAACAATGTGGTATTACGGACTGGACAAGTTGTGTTCCAAGCATTCAAGTAATTTCAATTGAAGAAATAGAACGGGTTAAAGAAAATCTAATTTCCAACATCAATGAAGATTCTTGTTCTTTAAAAACCTATTCAAAAAAGTATAAATCAGCCGAAAGAAATTCAATAGAAAAGATTAAAAGAAAACTTGAAAAATATTTTTTAAACAGTGCGAAAATTAAAGAAATAGGTTTTCCGCTGACCTTTTCATCTAGGAAGGTTCTTGAATTCATGTACGCTTCATGGTTTAATCAACGTGTATGTGATTTGATTTTAGTAACAAAAGACGGCGAAGTTCTAACCCACCAACTTTTAATTGCTTTCTACAGTCCTATTTTTGAAAAAAACTTTATCAGTCATAATTGTAAAAGACTCACACTAAAAGTTAAAGAATGCTCTCGTGAAACAGTGCTAGCTATAATTCGTTTTCTTTATATACGCGAAATAGAACTTAACTGTAATACTTTACTGGAAGTTTTAGTGTTTGCAAACAAAATTCATTTGGACATATTGAAACAATTGTGTGAAGATTATTTGGTGTCAACTATTGACTGGAACAATTCCATACTATACCTTTCTATATCCATCAATAACAATCTGCCTGGAGCTACAACGGAATGTCTCAAATATCTGCATGAAATGCAGCCTAGTTTGTTACTACACCCGCACTTTCCTTTAATTCTTTACAAACACCTAGATGCGTTGACAACTCATTTGAAGAATACTATCTGTTCTTCCATTTTGTTGGAAATTATTTTGGAATGGGTCAAATACAGCCCGACCACCAGAACCAAACATATCAAGGAACTTTTCAAAAAAGTTGATTTTAATTGTATCAGTGAATATCACATTTGTCCGATTTTTGAAAACTTTAAAAGGCTTTTGCAAAAGATTGACTTCGAAGGAAATCCTCCATCTTCTTTGGATTCATTCATCATTAACAACTGTTCACCAAAAAGAAAAAGATCTCTTTGTTGATTAATAAAAGTGAAAATTTTAGTTGTTAGCTACATTTTCACACACGTGTATACATAAGTCTTTGATTCAATAACAAATAACTTATTTACTTAACTTACCTTGTAAAACCACGCAAAAGACTCAGATCATCTAACCACTCTCTTTTTATAAATCCCCTAAACCATACCTAAGCTAAATCGGCACTACCCTACGGAGAATCCTTTCTATGGTACATTCTTCCTCCTAACCTCACCTTTCTCCTTTCTTTTTGTAAAGCTCTCAAAACTAATCTGTTTAAACAGTTATCAGTTGAATATTGCTAACTAACCTTCAATTCTTCTTATTTCGACGGTTTAGTCCATTGCTTTCATAACTTTCCTTGCTTTTTTATTGCTCCAGTCCCACCCCAACCTAATTCAACCTCAATTACTTATGTCAATCTCTACCATCCATTACCCCCCGGCATACTTCATCTCATTAGCCCCGATTTTAAATCCGATTTTCTATTCCGGTCTATTCCAATTTATTTCAATCCTGTCTAATCTTTCAAGTTTTTATCAGTTTGACTCTCACTTCTATCTTCATTTTCAACCTGAATACTCGTAATTTGCTAATAATATTGTTATTATTAGTATCATTTTTATCGATATTATTATTATTATTATTATTATTATTATTATTATTATTATTATTATTATTATTATTATTATTATGATTATTATTATTATTATTATTATTATTATTATTATTATTATTATTATTATTATTATTATTATTATTATTATTATTATTATTATTATTATCATTATTATTATTATTATTATTATTATTATTATTATTATTATTATTATTATTATTATTATTATTATTATTATTATTATTATTATTATTATTAAGCTTATTTAATCTAAGCTGATCAAGACATTTGTAATGTGCCCTTCGGCACCATGTTCAAAGGCACTCCCATGAAAACGGTTTTACTCGCTGTGGGCTACTAGAGGACTGGACACTCTAAGACGGCATCTGTACTTTAATTAAGTAGCTGCTTTTAGAACTCAAACCTGGGCTCACCCGATCACACTTTACAGCGAAACAAGCCAATAATTCTCCCGCAGGCGCAGAGGTGTTAAACAAAAAACACCCTCATCAATATTTTTTTTCACTTTTATACCACGTCTGAGTCTATGGCATAATGCTTGGCCTATTCCGCTGTAAAGTGTGACTGGGCAAGCCCAGGTTTGAAATCTAAAAAATGTAGTTCAATTGAAGTCTAGACGCCATTTTAGAGAGCCCAGTCCTCTAGTAACTCTCAACAAGTGAAACCGTTTCCATGGGATCGATTTTGAACATAATGCGAAAAGTGCGTTACAAATTTCCTGATCAGTTTGAGTTAGAACAACTTATAAATTGTAAGTTAAATAACTACCTAAAAAAAACTATTTGAAAAAATATAATAACTGATCTTTTCACTATTTCTTGCCATAAA
Source organism: Branchellion lobata (assembly GCA_947562095.1). NCBI lineage: Eukaryota > Metazoa > Annelida > Clitellata > Hirudinida > Piscicolidae > Branchellion > Branchellion lobata. Next base: position 11,264,702 of record OX387248.1, on the reverse strand, counting down.
TCAGTAACGCGCACTGTTAACAAAAAATGGAGATAGATAAAAGGATGATTTATATTTATATTACAAACAGTTCAGTTGTGGCCATTACACATGAATTTCTCTAAAATACGTTTCTAGCTTTTGGAACTCTCTTTAAATTAATCGTTTTCATAATGGACAATTTAGGTAAAAAAATTTTGTTTGATTTTTAGTTTAGAAAATTTTACTCATGTTTAATCTTTCAATTTTTTTTCGCCGCTTTTGACGTTATTTGACACAATGTTAAATTATAATAAAAGTTTGGAATAATTTTCGGTAGACTGGTTTCTTACATTGACTATTAATCATAATCCACTTATTTGATGTATTTCGATGTTATAAGGATGTAAGTAATTATGCTATCACTCAACTGGCTTACGACTCTGAAGTAGCTTGCGCTTGTTCATATACTTATTTCAGATTCTTTATTGAACGAGCTCAAAGATTCTGTAGCAAACACTACCATTCCACGTTATAAAAACACAAACAAAACCAGAGGAGACGATTTAGATGCGGTAACTGGAAGTTTTAACATTTTTATCCAGAGTATTTCAGTATAAAAATATGTTTTTTAGCTGTTTTGCAACTATCTAAACTGAATTTTTATAGTTTCGGATTTCATTATTTTTTAAAAAAAGGTCAAAATTGTAATAAACTTTACAGCTATGGTTCAAACTTTTAATATTTCTAATTTAAAAACTAGATAATTTTTTTGAAATTTTTTTTCAAACCAGGATACCTTTCTCAATACATCCTTTACTGAGAACCCCAACATCACCAACTATGACAACAACAGTTTGAAAAGCAATTTAAGTGGTAACAGTTACAACAACTACAGTAGTAACAGTTACAGTAACAAAAACCACATCAATAAGTTTTTGCAACCAAATTCAAACTACCAAAGCAACAGAACCAACACAATGAACACCAGCACCACATCTGCTCTTTCAACCAACCTCTCTGAACTCGACTGCCTCTTGGAGGAGTTGAGTTCTGCCAACTTCACTGGTGAGGTGGATCAACGAAACTCTGGTGGGTGGGATGGTGTGAGGAAGGTGATAAGAATGGAGGTGGTGTGAGGAAGCTGAGGATGATGGATTCTCTTATTGATAAGATGATAATAATGGTGAAGGTGGTTGGAGAGGAGGGTGATAATTAGTTGAGTTGATGGTGCATTCAAGAAAACAACAACAATTTTTACTTGCCGATCACAGTGAAAGTTATCACAATTCTCTATTTCACAATAAGTAACTCACAACCATAACTTTCTAAAAACACAATCTCTTCACAATAACCACACTTTGGATCAACTTACAATTCAACATCAAGGTGGTTGCACCACCACATCAGGCCTGTCCTCCCAGCTGAGCACCTTGATCACCCAGGAAGCCGCTTATGACCTTGTGCCTCCCAAGCAGTCAACACATGCATAATCTTTTGCCCTACTCAACATTCCTAATATTCATTTCATTTTAAACATTGTTGCTGTTTAATTATTTTTTGTTTTAC
>OX387248.1:11240675-11260675 GCA_947562095.1 Branchellion lobata | reverse complement strand
ACCTGCGGCAAGAGCCTCGCCGAGGAAGCCTTCCATGAGAAGGAGGGCAGAGTTTTTTGCCAGTGAGTGGCTATAGTGGCTGTAGTGGCGGTGGTGGTGGTGATGGTGGTGGTGACTGTAGTGGCGGTGGTAGCTGTAGTGACAATGGTGGCGGTGGTGGCGGTGGTGGCGGTGGTGGCGGTGGTGGCTGTACTGCATGTAGTGGTCGTAGTGCATGGTGGTTTAAGGCTTTATCTGGCTCGATAGTGATTTTAGCAGAGTGTTTATTAGGGACACAATGAGATGGAGATGTGTTTGAACGTTTGAAGAGATCCACAGCGTTCCATGCACCTCAACAGGTTCGACTACCTGCAGCACTTTGCGCCGCGGTGTGCCATGTGTGCCGAGGCCATCGGAGAGGACTTCCTTACTGCTCTCAACCAACAGTGGCATCCCAACTGCTTCGTGTGCTATGTATGTATGTGTGTGACGGAGTAGGGTTTCTTGTGAAGTTAGGGTTAGGATAAGAGGTGCATTGAGTAGGTATTTCATAGCATCTGGTTTATTGCATACCCGCACACACACGCACACATACACCCCAGGAGTGCCACACGCTGCTAGGTACCAGTTCATTCTTTGAGCACGAGGGCATGCCCTACTGCAAACTGCACTACCACGCCAGGAAGGGCTCCTTGTGTGCCCACTGCAACCAGCCCATCTCAGGTGCCCTGATGTGGTGTGGTGTTGGGGCGATGATGTGGTGTTGCTTTGGGGTGATGGTGTTAGAGGCTTGTGGGCGAGAATGGGTTTTTGGAATGGAAGATTGTTGTGAAGGAGGAGATTGAGGTGGTGAGGTTATTGTGAATAGTAAGGTGATGAGAAGTAGAAAATGGTTGAGGGATGTGTGTAAGAATGTTCTGATAGAGCTGATGGATGACTCGTTGATCCACCATCACAGGCCGGTGCATCACCGCCATGTCCCTCAAGTTCCACCCTGACCACTTCAAGTGGGCCTCACATTCTTCCACTCATTCATCAACCACCATCCATCCATCCATCCATTTCACCAAAATTCACTGTGTCTCATTCATCGTCAGCCAATCATTTCTTATTCATCTAGTAATTCATCCACCACCACTAATTTTGTCATTCACCCACCACCCACCTATTCTATTCACCGTCCCCCATTTACCACCCATTCATGCACCGCCCATTCACCAGCATCCTCCACCACCCATGCACCTTCATGCACCACCAGATGCACCTACTGTCAGAAGGTGTTGACGAAGGGCACCTTTAAGGAGGAGGCCAATAAGCCTTACTGCCACCGCTGCTTTGTCACCCTCTTCAGCTGAGCTGTGGTAGTTGCTGGAGGGGAGATTTGTGTGGTGTTGTTATGGCGAGATTCAGTTTTTTGTGTGTGGTGAGATTCGGTGTTTTGTGGGACGTGGTTGACTATAAAATATGGTGTGATTGATTATAAGAAGTGGTGTTGTGAGGTGGTTATGAAGGTGGTGTGATGAAGTCATGAGGGTGGTGTGATGAGGTAAGGTAGTACGGGAAGAGAGGAGGATTGACGTTGAAGGTTCGACTGAATGCACACCACTCGGATTTTTATCAAACGCAGAGGTGAGTCATTTCGGAGTTTTTGTTTGTTGGTGGTTCAATGGTGGCTGTTTGTCACTTTTTCGATTTGGTTTCTCGAAGGTTATTCGACCATTATTGTTCACACTGTTTTTTGTCGCGTCTGTAATGACAATTTCCTAACTTAATATTCCATCACTAGCTATCAGTATCTCCAATGAATCTATTTTTCCTGTTTTGTTTCACTTCTTAGCCACGACTTTCATAAATTTTATGAATTGTACATCACAGTTCACAATGGCCTGTTTGTATTAGCTTTTTGTGCGTTTTTGAGGATTCCTTCAACAACTGTTAGTGTGTTTGAAAATCTCATTTGATCTAATTGTTTTAAGTCTAATCCAATCGTTTTAATTCTAATCTCATCTTATCCAATTGTTATAAATGTTATCCATTTTAATCCACTGATCACTTTCATATAGCGATTCCACGGTAACTCGCATGCATGCCTTCTTCCACAGAAGCCACTTGAAGTTAATTGCCTCCTCAAAAGCACTCTTCCGCAGCTCCTTAGAGTTCAAATTTGAACTAGTTTTGTAGCGCATAATAATTCCAAATTTGAATTCATACGTTTCCAGAGTTACGCACTTCATCCAATTAAACTCACCTTGCTGTAGTTTGAAGTTTGCCTCCGTGGGCAACCTTCCAACAACGTATTCAAGTTGAGGTCTCTATTGTTCAGATGCCTGTTTTCGTGGGCAGAAGTATTGGCATCACTGGTGTTTCCGCAAAGACTCCATTCTTCAGCACCTTGGTGCGATGGCGTGTTGCACGAATTCCAAATCTTTTTCAAGTTGTTTGATTTTTATTGCCAGGACTTTTTGTGCGTTGAGGGCATTTGATTGGCGATTGTAATTGTGAATATTTTTATACTGTGTGCCTTGCATTCACTCGTATTTGAACCTTTATTCTATCAATCTACACGAGCTGATAACTCATTTGAGACGATTTTACAACAATAAATCTCACGTTATTGATTGACTGCATGGAAGATGGACCATTGAAGCGAAGTGTGAGTACGGTTTAAGACTATGAATTTTAAAAAGACCAACAAGTTTGATAAAATTAAAAATGTTCTTACTGCCTCACAGATCCATCAAACATATTTCTATTTACTTGCTCCCCTGGCTGCTGAAGGAAAAGGAAAGGTGGAGTTGTGATCTCTGATTCCTGAACAACCGGCAAGTGACCGCATCTGTTCAGGTGTCTTCGTGGAGTGATCAATACGCACTGTATCCTCACGTACGTTTCACGTGCACGCTGCACATAGCTCCATCACTCTTATAAGCGCGCAGCCTCAACAGCCGAAAGTTGAGCGCGTTTATAAGATAGAAGATTTGAATGAAGATGATGTTGATTAATCTGTTCGAACCATCAACAGCTGGAGTGAATAAACACCAAGGAAAAAGTTTGTGTCTTTTGTGGTTTGAAGTTTATTAAAGTAAAAATCATTTCTCATCTTTTTTACTTGTTTAGACTCGTGTTTTTCCTCGAATGTTTGAATGTGATAGTAGAACTTTTAGAAATGGCTTAAAACGTTCGTAGCATTATTCCAAGGCGACTTAAGTTACTTGGTAGGAAGGTTTATTGAGCGGAGTTGAAGGTGAACTTACAGCCGCTCACTTCAAACCGAAAGTTCGAAGCAACGGAGGCACCAGCATCATTATTTTTAATTAAGTGATTTAAAAATAGCTACATCAACATCAGGTTTAAAAATAGCAAGAAGCAAAAAACAACATCAACAGCGGCATTAATAAAGTTAGAAACCACAACACTACCGAAAACAAAAAAATCAACATCGCCATCATCATTATCATCATCATCATCACCATCATCATCATCATCATCATCATCATCATCATCATCATCGTCATCATCATCATCATCATCATCATCATCATCATCATCATCATCATCAGCACCATCAATTACTATCCTTGAGTTCCTCAGGTTTACAAGTCAATAAATTACTTCAAACTCAACTATCATTAGCGATTATGCTAACAATTAACATGTACATAAAGTAGACGATAAAGTTTAGTGTACTTTTCATAAATCACTGCGTTCAAACCACTACCCAACTCTCGAATACATAGTACCGTTTTGTTTTGAATTCACCAGCATTTACATAGGCACTTTCCCACCACACAGCCACTACCATTACCACCACCTAACCACACCATTACCCCACCACCACCCAACCACACAACCACTGCCATTACCACCACCTGACCACACCACTACAACTTCGCCATCACACGACCACATGACCCCATGACCACACGACCACATGACCACATGACCACATGACCACATGACCACATGACCACACGACCACATGACCACATGACCACATGACCACACGACCACATGACCACATGATCACATGACTACACGACCACATGACCACACGACCAACACGCACAGACCTCAAGCTCCTCAAGACGTTGCATGCTTCTTCTCCATGTAGTGCTTCAACGTAAGGTACTTGTGGGGCAGAGGTTATGTGAGTGAATGTTTGTAAGAGGTATTAAAAAATATAACAAATAAAATAAATTAATTTAATTTGTAAAGCACTAAGACAAGCAGCTGAGGCGCTTGAAAGAATATTGGTGGATGTGTGTGGGAGGTAATTTAGTGGCGCTATGGAAGTCAAGTAGGTATTGAATGCGTCAGAAGAGAGCGAGTGAGGGTGGTCGAGTGAGCAGGTAAACAACCTGCAACCAGTGAAGATTGGTGTAACAACGATGGAGTTGGATGAACCATTGAAAAAGTGAGGCGTGGAAGCGACCTCACCCGCCTACCAGTCCATTCGGCTTTTGTTTATTTTTATTCAATTTCTTTTCAATTTTTATTCAACTTTTCCATTAATTTTTTTACTTGTGGCTTATTTGTATTAACTTTATTAGCAGTATTTACGCTCAAGACAGGCAAACAAATCCAAACATCCTTATCTCACCCACTCACTTCGCCAATGAGACTTGACGAATAAAACAATAATAACAACAACAACATAAATAATAATAATATGAACCATGACATTGTATATACCAGAAAGAATACTATTATCAAAACAAATAAATTAAAAATGACAAACTATAAAAATAGTAACAGGGAAATGAAGATTTTTAAATCGAAAAAAAATACGAACATTTGTTGAAAGAACTTTCAGTGGGCTAATTCGAATCACCGTAGGCGTTTGTGTGTTTATGTGGATTTTTTCATTTATGTGAATTTATATCTATTCAAATTTGCTTGTGTGTATGTGATTTTTTCTCTGTGCGTGTGAGTTCGTTTCGGTGTGTGTGAGTTTGTTTGTGTTTCTGTCTGTATCTTTGTGTTTATATATTTTCAAGTGCATTAATTTATGAGTTTTCTGTGTGTGTGTGTGTGTGTGTGTGTGTGTGTGTGTGTGTGTGTGTGTGTGTGTGTGTGTGTGTGTGTGTGTGTGTGTGTGTGTGTGTGTGTGTGTGTGTGTGTGTGTGTGTGTGTGTGTGTGTGTGTGTGTGTGTGTGTGTGTGTGTGTGTGTGTGTGTGTGTGTGTGTGTGTGTGTGTGTGTGTGTGTGTGTGTGTGTGTGTGTGTGTGTGTGTGTGTGTGTGTGTGTGTGTGTGTGTGTGTGTGTGTGTGTGTGTGTGTGTGTGTGTGTGTGTGTGTGTGTGTGTGTGTGTGAGTGCGTGCTTGCGTGCGTGTGAGCACATTTGATGTTTATACTTGCATGTTACTGTGGGAGTTCTATGAAGGAAGGTCTGGTGGGCTGGCCTTGGGATGAGTTGGCATGAGATGATGGCCAACTCACAGTTGGTTCGATAAGGTGAGAACGAGATGGAACGAGAGGCGCTTCATCGTGCATTTTCAACATGTAGCAGGAAGGATGCACAGGAAGTGGCGGTGATGTGATGAAAATACCAACGAACGCACCAATCCATTACAAATATGATTGCGTCGTTACGTCCTTGTTGGCGTAATCATAGAAACGTGGAAATCATAAATACTGTGGTAAATTACTAATAAAGTAAACCGCCACAACATGAGCAGTGTGCTCCGTGGAAGCACAATTTTTCCAACGCACCACTTGCTCCGTGAAGTTAATCACCCAGCAACTCCGTGTGGTACTGTGGTGGAACGGGAAAGTGATTGTTTGTGCCTTGGTGAAGGGTGGTGGATTGGTGGAAGCTGGTGGGTTGGTGGGAGTTGGTGGGTACAAGCTGAAACTTCTTTTAGAAAATTGATGTCACCAGAAACATTAAATAAAAATTGAACAAAAGGTTGTGCTTAGCTTTTGAACAAGTGGAGGACATTCTGATTCTTCACAACAGCTGAGCCTTTAAAAATATATCACAGCTTATAAAAATAATTACCGCCATAAGAATGAGGACCAGAATAGGAATCCATGAAGGTATAGTATAAAGCTATATCAACATTATTTGGCTTCATAGTGACTTGACATGAAGTCATAGCAACGGATTGGCACCACAAGAACACCCTCTTAAATCAGCATGGCTTGCTTTATCGACTGTGAAAGAGTTGTGGAGGTGGAGGTTCAAGTAATGAAAAATGACTAATCCATAGTTTTGAAAAATAAATGATTCAACAACGGTTTTATAGTTTAAAAAGGTATTAATGATTGGAGCGGTAGTTGAAAGTTGCAAATGAACATTTGAATGATGAAATGATTGAAAATTTTAAATTGACACTTGACTGAAGCAACGACGACGACGACAGGCGGAATGAGCAAGATGAGCAACGGCCTCTGCATGCCCTTGCCTAGGACCACCAGTCCCCTGGTGACCTTGCTGCAGAAGAAGAGAGGTGGGTAGTGGGTTGTTTGGAGGGTGGATAGATAATGAGGTAGATGAATTAATTAATGGATAAATAAAGGATTGGATGGATGGATATATGCGTGAAATGATGGGTGGAAAGATGGATGGATGGATGGGTGGGCAAAAAGGTGGATGAAGAGAGATGCAAATAGATAGAGGAATGTGTTAATGGATGGAAAAGAACTGGACGAACTAATTGAGGAAATTGGAAGCTCATCAATGCAAGTACAATCGCTCTAATTGAAACATGCCTGTGTGGTGTCGCATTTCATTGAGGAACACAACCACACATAATGCGGTGTGGTTCTCGTTAGAAACCAATCATTTTCTAACGCACACTTCATGATTTACAAGCACTCACTTGCTAGAAAGGCCACAAGTCAAAGTCATAAGAGGACGTGTGGTGTATTGATCTCATTAAAACACTATCGTCTGCAAAGCTTCAAGCACCTCAAGATAAGACTCAACAGGCTATTTGAGGGCTGGTGTGCAGAGAAAATATTGTTCATATTTCACGAGCTTTTAGTGTTTCAAAAACGTAGAGATTGTTTTCTTGAGTTTGCTGCTGTTTGGGATACAGACCTGAAAGGAATGTTGTCATTAATGTACGGATAATTATACATATAATTTTAGAGGCAAACGAGTGAGGCACCCATATCAATTATTGTGCGTCTGTTTGGAGGTCAAGTTGTTACATTCGAAAATTTTTCACTTTGTTGACTGCCATTCAATTATTGTTCCCTGATGGCGGTGCCATTCTACATGTTTATTCTACAATACCCCTTCTCAGCCACAGCCCTCAACAGCAGCAACAACGACAACATCAACAACAACATCATCAACAAAAACAACATTAACAGCAGCAAAAGCAGCAATAAACTCAGTAACAACAACAACAGCAACAACAACACCAACAACAAGGATGGAACATCAGGCAGGAAACCTCTCAAATACTCCTTCAACTTCAGCCTGAACAACAACAACAACGATTCCAAAACGACCAAAAAACACAACATTGAAAACACAACAACAAACAAAACAACAACACCAATAAACAAGAAATCACCAACAACTGCTTCCAGACCCACAATAACAAACTCCTCTTCACCTTCCGTCAACAGAAAAAACAACTACAACAATTACAACACCGGCAACAACAACTTCAACATCAACAACAACTACAACAACACCAGATTCACGCCAAACTATTTCGCAATGGATAAAATTCGAGAAAACATCGTTAATGGAGACATCAAACACAACGCGAGGTGAACAGCTTCGATTTGAATTCTTGATTGAAACAGTTTAGCGGGTCTTGCATCACCCTTTTGAGCGTAACAAACACGCGGCTTCATGGAGTTGCTGATAAATACTGAGCTTTCATCCGTCCCACATCTAGTCCCCTGAAGAGCTATTGAACCTTTGTTACCGAAGAACATTTTTCGGAAGTCAAAAATCTCAATTTTTATCTCAGCTTCGAACGTTCTTCGAACCACATTCTTTGGTGTTCTACTTTTAAGAAGAAGTACCTTGGTGTTTCTTGCCTTAGAACATTCTTTCATTTCTTAATCACCCAAACAAAATACTGCCACTTTCAACCGCCGCAGTTAATCAAGCGTCAGCCGAATGACGTGTTTTGCTATTTTTAAATCATAATCACACATCACAACAACACCAAAAATCTCCTTCAACCAAAGAACATTTCACAAAAACTACAAAAACAAAAACAACAAAAACAACAACAACAACAAAAACAACAACAACAACAAAAACAACAACAAAAACAACAACAACAAAAACAACAACAACAACAACAACAACAACAACAATAACCCACCACTTGCAACAAGCACAACTCCCAACATTTGCAATGACCAAAAAATTTCGAGAAACCTTTTAAAACTTTTTTTTAGTCCAACACCATCCAACTCCATTACTCTTTTTTTTCATACCCCCACCATCACAACCACCATCACCACTGCCACACCCTGTCACCATCACCACCACCATCACCACCACCATCACCACCACTATCACCACCACCATCACCACCACCATCACCACCACCATCACCACCACCATCACCACCACCATCACCACCACCATCACCACCACCATCAACACCACCATCACCACTGCCCCACCCTGTCACCATCACATCGCCACTGCCACCACCACCAGAGCCACCACACCTCCTGATGCACGCTACAGCCACCCACAGCGCCTCAGCAAGCCCAACAGCATTGAGTTCTACGAACCAGGCACCTCTTCTCTGGCAAAAGATGATGCCTCTGAGGTGGGTGGAGCCGGAAAAGGTGGAAGAGGTAGAAGAAAGGAAGGAACGGGATAACAGAAAGGTTCCCGTAAAGATAGAAATGCAAGTGAGAATACATGAATATATGCAATGAGTTGGACTAATTGCAAGAGTATGTGAACAGAGGGAGGCTAGAGAGTTAAGAGAGTTAGGTTGAAAGGCAGATATGTTGATGGAAGTTATATGTAACAATAGAAGAATATCTTGGAGAGTTGGACAAGTTATTAAGGTATCAAGGCTGAAAGGGTTGTTTCCATTGTGAATCTCTTGCGAGTCAAGAGGTGTCTGGAGGCCTTGAGGAAAGACGACAGGAAGATGAACACCAAAAATAATCGAAAAAAGTGTAAAAGAAGCATTGATTTCGTGGGCTCATGCATCAAGTTCAAACGGTGGAAGCGACAAATTTGGCATACTACTTTTGTGTGCACTAGCAGAAAAGTTGTATGGGTGTGGAGAGGAGATGGTGGTTGTTGTTGGTGTGGAGGGGTGGAGGTGGTTGTTGTTGGTGTGGAGAGGAGATGGTGGTTGTTGTTGGTGTGGAGGGGTGGAGGTGGTTGTTGTTGGTGTGGAGGGGTGGAGGTGGTTGTTGTTGGTGTGGAAAAAAAGAATAAAAAGTGGGATAGAAAGCAATTGAGACATGAGGCAAAACAAACGACCTCTCAGTTTTAATTTATTCCGCTGAGTGCTCAAGAGAAACAATACGCGACTATGTGCAAATCGCTTTTGTCGTTCCCGTTATGATTAGTTATTTTTATTTATTATTTTTTTTTGTGAATTCATAATGTTGTTATTGTTTTTATTATTAATGTTATTACTTTGTAATCACGAGGTGTTAATAATTATAATTATTGCCATTTTTATTATTCAAATAGACCCTCTTTGTGTTGTTAAGTATGCAGATTGCTCATACAATACAATACAAATAAGAATCTCATTATAGTAGCATTAATTTCTTAAAGTTTCGAGGCTATGTTTGCTTCCACATAAAAACTCTCCTTCAACCCCTGTTTTCAGGCCTGCCACAACACACCGCCATTGGACAAGCCAGGCGACCTATGCCGATAGTTAGTGCATGTGTTGCAATTCATTATTATTGATATAATATTTGAATTGTTTATATCAATACAAAATAATGTCCAAAAAACGACCAAAAAAATTGACAATGAACTGGCTAGAGGACGAATCGATAACAGGGTATTGCCTGGAAATCAATACATTGTGATGAAATGATAACCAAACACGACTACCTCGCAACTATAAACAAAATTCAACAACCACATCAAAGCAACAACAAAAAACAACATTAACACAGTAAAGACTACGAATAACCACCCCCACTACAGAGTGGCAACAACAACACTATACAATAACACCACGCAACAACACCACGCAACAACACCACGCAACAACACCACGCAACAACACCACGCAACAACACCACGCAACAACACCACGCAACAACACCACGCAACAACACCACGCAACAACACCACGCAACAACGCTACACAACAACACCATTCTCATAACAACAGCACCACCTAACAAAACCATCACACCAAAACCACCACCATTCAGCATAGTGAGCCCTCCATCAAAAAAATACAACGTCAAACGAGCCAGGTCACGTGAGAACACCAGTCCTCCTCTCAGACCTCCCACGCCTCACGGAGTGTACATGAGCGTGCAGAAGGGTGGAGAGGTTCCTCTGGAGGGTCTCTACTGCCCCCCCTTCCTTAAGCCAGGTGGGTGGGTGGGTGAGTGGGTGGGAGTGGATGAGATGAAGGCGGTAAGAAAGGGAGAAGAGTGGAATTGAAAGTGAAAGAGGGTACAAATGATAGGGAGGAAAGGAATGAGAAAAATTAACATGCGGAGAATGGTGGATGTGAAAACGAATCGCTTTGATGTTTCAAGGTTAAGATTAGGTTTATAACAAGCGAGGAAAAGCTTTTTTGATATTGCCATAAAATCCAGTAATGACTCAAATGCTTTCAAAACAGACCTGAGTTTGTCGACTCGCAAAAGTCGTTGGCACAAAGAGGAGGCCTTGCACAAAAGGCACCCTCAGACCTCTAACAAGCCTTTCAGCACGCCATGCCTGCCCGTGCCTTCCACACCCCACAAGGCCTCTCTGGCTGAAAACGTCTCCCTTTGTGAACTGCTTGCCACCAGCAGACTGAACTGCAAGGACCGCAGAAGCAGAGACGAGATCAACAAAGCACGCAAGCTTCAAATGGTGCATAGAAGAAAGAGCATGGGGGAAGAGATATGCGGGATGAGTGTTGAGTGTGGGAGAGAGAAGGCGTTAGAAGCTTGAAAGTTTGAAAATAAGAATGTTTAGAACGGCTGTTAATAAGGCCTTGAATGTTATAAATTAAAATTTAAACGTTGTTAATCAAGTGTTGCTAATTGGCATTTGAAAGTTGTTAATCATGACTTGAAAGTTTCGTACTCAACGACAGGACTTGTACATAAAGTCGATGAAGTTGAGGAAGAGGCTGGAAGAAGAAAGAGACAATGAGGGAAGAAGACACTGTGACCAGGGGTAAGTGGTAGGTGTCTGGTGGGGTGGCTGGTTGGTTTGGTGTGGTGTAGGGGCTGCTGATTGGTTCGGTGTGGTGTGGTGAATGGTGCGGTAAATGGTGTGGTGGATGGTGGGGTGGATGGTGTGGGGGATGGTGTGGTGGATGGTTTAGTGAGTTGCTACCTTGTGGCTTAGAAGCGCGTGTAAAAATGTTTAACTTTTCATGGCATCTTGAAGCCCTTCAAACAACGATGCATGTTTGAAGTTTCCAGTGAGTAGTAGGTGTTAAGCTGTTTTGAAGATCCCTGCATCCTTTAAAGCGAGCATGATGAAGCGATTAGAAAGATGAAATCAGTCGTTATCTTCACATTTGATAACTTTGTTTTTATGTCTTTTCAAAAACCTTAATCTATTTTTAAACTGCAAAATAAGTATGAAAATGGGCCACCTCATTAAATATATCAAGTCTTATCATCCATTTAAGACCTCAACACCACCATCCTCAAACCATTACACCAGACCACCACACTACCACTTAACATCACCACATTACACCACACCACCATTCCATACCAACACAAAACACCACCACATCACATCACCATTCCACACCACTACTTCATAAAACCACTCCACACCACCACTCCACACCACCACACCACCACTCCACACCACCACTCCACACCACCACACCACCACTCTACACCACCACACCACCACTCTACACCACCACACCACCACTCTACACCACCACACCACCACTCCACACCACCACACCACCACTCCGCACCACTACTCCACAGTTCTTTCTGCAAGTCTCCAGTACCTTTGGACAGGTATGACCTCGAAGATGAAGTTTTCTCACCACCTCCCATCTCCTCCCCATCCCCCCACTCTCCCCAACCCGCCTACAAAGCTAGGGCCCTCTACCCTTTTCAAGCCAAAACTTCGAAGTTTGAATATTTCAGAAATAATTGGCAATTTTTTTTGTCGGTCTTTAAAGCATAAGCTGAGATTAATTTGAAAAATCTTTCGAAAGTTGTTTATAATTTTGGGCCTTGTTGCATATTCTACCCATGTCATTCTTATTGAGAGACTGAAACCTTTCCACAGCCGAAAGCATTCAATCCGCAGAGAATTGAGCTTACAAAGAGGCGATGTGGTGTACGTGTGGGGTGTGGTGGATGAGAACTGGATGAAGGGCGAACATCATGGAAATGTCGGCATCTTTCCTTCTTCCTATGTACAGGTGGCTGTGGTGGTGAAGGGGGGTTAGTAGGCTGTGGTGAAGATTGATGGATTTGGTGGTTTGGAGGGGATGATGGTGGTAAATGCGTGAACAAATTTTGTTTTGTGTGTGCGTGAATGACCTTTGTTTTGTGCGTGCGTGAACGGTGGATGTTGATAGGTTCAGTCATTCAGTTGTTTAAAAGCATAAAAATTCCTTCTAAAAACTCAAATTTCTGGAAACTCTCTTATCTCTTCAAACGTGTTTCTTCGTGCCCGAGTTGCCTTGAAGCCTCCACAGCCGATTCTATGCACGATAACGCTGCCACTTTTTAAACACCTTTTCCGAGTCCTCACCTCAAATACAGAATTTTGGAAGCGTTCGAAGATTGTTCTTGATTGTAACATTTTCACAAATTCCCATCCTTTATGTTTCGAAATTGAAATAAAAAATTAAAAATTTGATAAAATTGATCTTAAAAACACCAAAATTGTTTGGAACTTTTCAGATTTTCCAGTCTTTCGAGTTCCCTCTCAGTACCTCTTTCTCCCACCTCTACAGCCTCCTCTACACCTTCCAGGCTCAAACCTCCAACGAAATCTCCCTCAAAAAAGTAAGCTTTGTTGAAATTTGAATAGGAAACTCTAAAATTTCATCAACGTTACTTTTTTAAATTTATTATCACTTATTGGGCCGTATGCTTGAGGCATGACTTCTCGGTGTAGAAGAAAGGTCTTCATCGCTGATAATGTGCAAGCTCATGCATCAAGCACGCAAGGTATCTGTTATTCTTGATAATAAACAGGGCATTCAGAGTTGTCCGTTATGAAAACAGTGAAAGTTGGATTGGAGTCCAAGGTGGAAGTGATAAATGTACCTCATAAAACGACGTATTCTTTTAAGCAGCTAAAGTTGTAAGCGACCAAGATGTGAAAAGAGTTGTTTCAAAATAGTATTGGTTTGAAAATGAAAAAAAGTACACAAAGACGATTGTAATGGGAGAATGCAGCTGAGGCGTGTTGAGGCGATCGATCTTATTAGCATATTGAGCTTCTCTGCCTCTAAAAGTTGCTAGTGTTGAAACCGCCTGAGCCGTACGAAAGTTTTCAATGGTCGAGATTCAAAACAATTGTTGCCGTTATCAAACAAATCTTTTATTATTTTGCAAAACAAAATTAATATGACTTCCACAAGCAAAACTCTTCAACTCCACATAACCTCCCAATGAGCCGTAGAGTTCTATCGAAGGGAAAGCCACCGGCAGACTGCATAACAACCTCAAGAATAAACTCATTAAATTTTATTTTAAAAGCCAGAAACATGATATTTATGAATTGTGTTTTTAAATATTGTTTTATATTGCGGCATGAATCCAACTCTGACGACCAAAAAATATTTTTTAATCCTAAAAATTCAATTTATTCGCTAGGGGGACATTGTGAGAGTGCTGGAGCGGGTGAATGGGGACTGGGCCAGGGTGGAGTTGTTGAAGCCGTCAAGCATTCGACAGAGGTCTCCCGAAGCGAGTCTCTACAACGCCTCTTCCCACCGTCCCTCCAGCGCCTCCGCCCTTCTCAACACCAACTTCGGCAGCCCCAACTACCGCACCAACTCTCACCACGCATTGAAAAACTCCAACACGACGCACTTCAACAACTTGAACTCCACAGGCCTGGTTCCTTGTACCTACATCATTCCACTTGAACGCAACATTGGTGCGTCTTCTCATTATAATTACATTCATAAATAACCTTCAAACATTCTATTCTTTCTAACCCATCTAACATAATTTTAAATATATAAAAGCCCACATAAATACTAATGTTATTTTTATTATAAATTTATTATTTTTATTGCAGAAACGATGGGCTTTTCACGTCAAAACTCTCCGTTCGAGTGGAGTTGTGAGGCCCTCAGAGACGCCACTAGACAGCCCGCCTGGAAGGACGTGGTGGTGGGTGTAGGGAAGGGGGGCATTTTCTTTACTGATGACCACAATGCCTCACTGAGCAGAAGCAACCGTTGGAAAGGAACTCCTTCAGGACGACTCAAAGACCGCAAGGCAGGTCTGTACGAAGAGCTCTACAGCCCCCAGTACATCAGAAAGTTCCGCGAAAAAAACTACGCCTTCCAGAAGAATTGTAGAGATAAAAAAATGAGCAATAATAATCATATCAGCAACAATAGAAACACTTTTAACAAAACCAACATCAACAAAACTGACATCAACAACAACAACAACACCAATGACGACGACGACAACGACGATGACCCTCGGAACGACCTCTTCATCGACGAGGCCTTCCTCAGCGATCTGCAGCACCTCAACGCCTCTATCGACCCTCTCTTCTACCTCAACCTCGCCAAGATCAAGCCACAAACACGTCCGTGTAATGGCGACAAATCGTAGTTTGAGGAAAGGTATACATTTTTTGTCAAAATTGTTGTATGGGACGCAGGAGTTTCTGACGGGGTCGGTGAAGCCTCGCGTGCAGGGCCTGAAGAAGCTAGGAGGGTTGCATTAATCGAATCACGCCATTTTGTAATTTAGACTGTTTCAAACCAAATTATTTTTAAATTAAATCTTCGACTGGTTTGATTGGTTTGTATAGGGTATAATGAAAAAAAAAACTGACCATGACTGGAAACTTCAACGCCATGTACCAAGGTTTTCAGTATTACTTTTCATTGCCGTTTTTATGTAAGTTGGCTCTGAAGGTTTATCTAGTGTAATCCAATAACAGGTTTACATAAGACAGAATCCGTAACATTCGTAGCGATAATATCTTTCCTGGAAATTTAATGCCTTCAACATCTGGAGCAGGTCTGCTTGGAGCCATAGTGAACCAGAAAAAATACTCGGTTTTGGTATAAAAAAATACAAATGGCCGTTTATCAAAGCGGCAGTTTAGGATTTTTAAATTTTATTTGAGACATTTTGAAACGATAAAAAAGGGTTTAACAATGAAATATTGGGAGACGAGAGCATGTAGAACGCATTATTTATGGCCTTCTGAGAGATTAATGACATTTCGAGGTTGAAATCGCCACTTTAAACACGACACCTTCTGGCGCTCAGTTTTAAACTCGTAACCTTTTATTTATTTTGGAGAATTATAAAATACGTTTACAACACTACGCACCGCACCTCTAAGCAGCTCATAAGGAATTGGACCGTTAAGAATTCTTCTGCACGCCGTACTTTGCTGAATATTGAGTTTAGTGTCACTTAGTATGTTCGGCAGTTGTTATGACGATCCTGCTGTTCTGGCCCCAACAGGGCTCTAATAATAATTTTCGTTCTTTTTATATTTAAACTTAAAACTGCCACGCTGCTTAATGCCTCACTAGCACTGGCACCCACCAGCGCCTCACGCACCTTGTTGTTTGTTGTCTCAAGCTTGCTACGCCACTCTCTAGACTTAGTTGTTTCATTTCGAATAGCTTCCTTTTTTTTGAATCGATTCCACATTTGATCATCAGCATTTCATTGTTCTTTCGAGTTTATTCTCTCTTTTGTTTTTCAACTTTTCACGCTGTAGATTATTTTTTTCAATAAACTTTTCTTCTCATGGTCTTTTTCATTAGTCACCTCCTTCCACCACCAACCACCTCCTTCCACCACCAACCACCTCCTTCCACCACCAACCACCAACGACCCCCTCGCAGCTGCAGCATCGAGTGCTTCAGGTTCAAACGGTGTGTTCGTGATGGTCCTGCAAAGCGTTTGCAAACCCGAGTTGAAGGCTCTTTTCACTTTACATTGCTCCAACACAACACATCCCCTTGTTGCCAAATGAATGACAAGACCTCATTGCTCATCACATTACATTAGTTCATTACACATTACACCACATTAAATTATTGCTTATCTCCAAAGTGTAGCCCAATATTTCTACGAAGTGCATGCAAAATTAAGTTTCAAGAAAGGGAGCTACAGGCATTCAACCTAAAAAAACTTGTATCTTATTTATTCGAGAAAGCCAAAGCTAGAATCCTCTTTCATCAAGGATACGCAAGCGCAACACATCTGGTTGCCAATCAATTAAGGCAAGCAATTTGTCATATAGCAAACAACCACCCACTCTAACACATTCAGTCTTTCGCGCATGTTCGCTTGCACGCATGTTCAAGCTTCCCACAGAGCGATATTTGTGGTGGCTCTCAGCAACTTTATGTTCATGATATCAAGCGCATGCGTATGCGTGAAACACCACGACTCCAATAAATGATCGCAGTGAGACGAGTTGTGAAGCCGAAGGAGTATTGGTCTCTGCCTCTAATACCTCCGAACATCCGTCGATGCGTGCACCCAGTGCGGTCGTAAACAAACAACACCCCTTGTGAGGGCTTGTTGCTTGAAAGTCTTGCCCAAAGTGGAACCGCAATGAACATCGAATTTTTGAAATCGTGATATTGAAGTTGCAAGGACTAAATCAGGAATTTCCCCACAGGACTTTTGTAATGTAATTTCTGAATACCGTTTCTCTGTTCGTTTGGTGCAATTCGTTTTTAAGTTCAACGGGCAAGTTCAAATGAATAGTTTCAAGTCCTCCTTGAGTGCTTCTACCTACCCATTGTTCCACCAGAACTTCACCACAACTTCCACTTTCAATGTACCACACAACCTCTCTGACACCTCGTCACAAAGCTTTTACAACGCCACGTTTCAACTCACCACCCCTTTGTGTCCCCGCTTAATGGACTCAACCTTCGTGAACCTGGCCACCACAATGCTGGTAGGCACGGTGATGGTGGTGATTGTGTTCCTAGCGACCGCAGGCAACAGCCTGGTGATCGTGGGAGTGCTAAAGGTGAGGAGGCTGAGAGTGGTTCCCAACAGTTTCATCGCTTCCATGGCGGTGGCGGATCTACTGGTCACTCTGTGTGTCATGCCTCTTAATGCCTCCCAAGAACTCTGTGGGCGCTGGCTCTTTGACAAGGTGAGTGTGGTGTGGTATTGTGTGGTGGGGAGAGGTGAGTGGGATGTGCGTGGTGTGGTAAGGTGTTATGTGGTGTGATGTGGTGAGTTGTGGCGTGATGTGGTAAGATGTAGTGTGATGTAGTGTAGTGTGGCGAGGTTAAATGTGGTGTATTGTAGTGAGGTGTGGTGTAATGCGGTCGTTTTGGTTCACTAGGACTGGTTGTGAGGGGATGACATGGTGTTTTTGTTTTGAAGGTGGAGGGGCTTCGAAAGACCTTTAAAAAACTTAACTGCACAAACAGTTAAATTTAAAACTTCTTTGGGGAAAACATATAAAAGATGATTTTCATAAATTACCACTGGTGTATGCGCGTGATGATGATTAGCGGCAAGCAGCAAAAGTACAATTAGCCACCAGCACCAGCATCGGTCTTGTCCTGCTGACGTGAAGAAAATCAAAAAGCTCTTGCGACTCAAATTTCATCTTATTGCTACCATCAAATAAAATTCCAAAAATTGAGTTATGGAGGTGAGTGTTGGGAAAGCTTGAATATTAAAAGCTTCTACCTTTCAGAAAGACTCCATAAGTTTGAAGGGGTCTCCTTCAACATAACCCAAAAAACGACGATACTTGAATAGAAGGAACAAAATAAGCCATTGAACATTTTATCACTTTTTTCTGAACTCACGACAACAGAAATCTATAAAAAAATTTCGGTCCCTGACTCTTCCGAGGGGCTGTCGGCACGAGAGGCAGTTGATGAATTCAAGGAACACAATGAGACGGTCTAAGTTCATGTGCGCTGATGTGCGTCGGCATCACACCTCCCTAATCTACAAAAAACTCCAAAATATACATTTTTTTGTTTTTTTTTCTTTTTTTCAAAGGATTTTTGAAACTCTAGAAACTTTCGACTTTTCAGACAAAGCTTTCGTAGCTTTCAGAATGTTTCGTAGAGTTTTGAAGGAGACAAAGGCGTGATGATCGATGATGACGCATGCATACAAACTCACCAAACACCTCTCAAACACAATCCTTGAAAACTTATAACAGCACTTACAGCATTTAATACACCTTTTTTACGATCTAATCTAATCTAATCATTTATATAGCGCTGATCCACACTATTCAAGAGCGTTCTGTTACGAACTGTTTAAACAACTAAGTTTAAAGGGTTTTACGAAAGGAAAGTAGAGAAATCAGAACGTGAAAGTGGAAGTCCGAAAGTTTTTTTGTAAATCTTAAAGTCTTAATTTTTCAAAAGTTAACGAATGCAGTTTTTTTTCTTTTTTTTCTTCCAGATTTTGTTGTTTTCATTATCACTTCATCAACATGGCTGGAAGTATGATGACGGCGTTTGGCGTGGCGAAAGATTTGTTAAAACCAAAAACTTTTTTGTTTGAAACAATTTTTTGTTATTGGAAATTCTAGAATCTTTGAAATATCTGACTCATTAGGAGTGATATTGCCTTACCTTTGAAACAATGTTATTTCTCAGTGTCAGAAAGCTGCAACCATTTGCCAAATAAATGCTCTTTTTCCTCGGTTCTCCTCTCATAGTTCTTTTTTCGAGCGGTTTTTATGCAAGGATCTCAATTCAAGACAGCTTAAGACGTTTTAAATAAAACTTGATAAGCAAATGTGCGTCACAATTTTGCATTAACGAAAAGCGACTGAAGAACATGATACGGCTGCATCGTCAGCTCATCAGCGAACATTGCCATCAGGCGTGACAAATGGCATCCTCAAGGGCTTAGTGTTTCGGTAAAAAGTGACAAAACATTTCCTTATCATCTGCTGCTTCTTCTAATCACAACTTATCAAAATGACCCAATCATAATTAATCATAACTGATCTACCCAGGGTTAATCTACTCATAATTAATCAAATCACAACTAATCCAATCAAAACCAGTTCATTATAAGCTAAAGTTGATCTTACCAGAATCACTTATCTTCTCCAATATAGGCGGAAAATATGCTACTGCCTGCTTGCTTCATTGTGGTGTCGTTGTGGCATGAGATATCAGAAAGGAATGGCTAGAATGACAATGGAATTGAAGCACTAAGCTGGAACATGATAGTACCCTTCGAGCGACATTAAATCGAGGGCTGTTGCGGCATCAGCTCGAAGGAGCAGTGGAAGAAAAAGTCCACTCGAACACGCAGTCCTCTTAGTCTCAATACTCACCTGCAAGTGCGTGCACTCGTCAACCACGTGACCACATCTAAAAAACATTTCCTTAAAGAGTTTTCACTAACTCCATCTTTTACCACGATGTCGAGGCTTGCACTAATTATAAATTATCTTTTGTTATTTTCAAAATTCTGCTTTGATAGAAAAAAACTGAAATGAAAAAAACAACTGATACTGCTGAATTCACAACCACTACCACCACGCCACACCACATCACACCACACCACACCACACCACACCACACCACACCACACCACACCACACCACACCACACCACACCACACCACACCACACCACACCACACCACACCACATCACACCACACCACACCACACCACACCACACCACACCACACCACACCCCACCACACCACA
>OX387248.1:11178175-11238175 GCA_947562095.1 Branchellion lobata | reverse complement strand
CCACCACTCTTCCGTCACCAACCTCACCCACGCAAACAGCAAGAGCACCGAAAGGTGAGTTGTCCCCTATAACATTTACACCGCTGTTTTCAATGAACAAGACAACAAGTGACTTCAAAATGTTAAGGAATTATTGCCACTTTGAAAAATTCGCATTTGTATTGTTTTGTAAGGAAGGATGCCCGTACACGATGTACTTCGACTTCTGTAATAAATCTTCCAATATTCACTTTCTATTACATCTTTTGACTTTGAACTTTCAAGATGGGATGCAAAATATTTTGAAACTTGCAAAAAACGTTTAAAAATTCAGAAGTTGGCAGCATTGAAGCTTTTCAATTCATTAGGTCTGATTACGAGAGCTCGTCAAACACAACTTTTTACTTCTTGAAACTCGCAATCTATCCAGTCTTGCTCACTCTCCTTGATCTTTTCAAATTCTTTTCCTCTTTCATTTCACTGAAAAGAATTTCTTTTTTTGCTCAAAAATATCTACGTCTTCGACCCACTTGACCACTGGGCTACAACTACTGAGACGTTTCCTGCTATATAATGTTCAATAAATTTCTTCTTATCGGCACAATAAATTCTATGCAGTCTTTCTATATACTTTTCAGTGCTTTTTCTTCGTCGAATTCCCTCACGGTTTTCTTCTTGTCTTCTTTTATGTGGTCCATAAAATGTTTGCAGTTTTAAAAATGTGGATTGACGTTTGAAATTAATCAACCCTATTAAATTAGTTTGTCAAATGGAGCAACTCAGTTTTTCAAAACCTATAATGAGAGATATATGATTCATATTCTTATTTGAAACACCAAATCGACTTCAACTTGTGAGCTCATTGACACCCTCACAGCCAGCAACGCAGACAGATCCTGAAAGACAACAAGGCAGCCAGAACACTAGGTGCTGTGCAGAGGGGGGGGGGGGGATCATGCAATCTTTTGTGGTTCCATCCTTAATATGTTAATAGTTGCTCATTTGAATGTTCTTTTCTTCGATGAACTTTGAAAATAAAAGTCAATGAAGCGCCATGACTGAAGTATCGAACGAACCTTGCAGGTGTCATCATGGGGGTGTTCCTCTGCTGCTGGCTGCCATTCTTCACGTGGTACTCGGTGACCAGCCTGTGTGGTCCTTCGTGCCCCACCCCCAGCTCCATCATCAGCATCCTCTTCTGGGTGGGTTATGCCAACTCAGCCCTCAACCCCCTCATCTACGCCTTCTTCAACCAAGACTTCAGAGAGGCCTTCAGACGTTTGTTAGGCTGTGTGGACCGTGCCAGCGTGGATGCAGGCGTGGAAAGGAGGCGGAGGAATAGAAGTATGTTTCCATGTTGACGTTCGCCACGCTGCAACACCTGTCAGGTTGTGACGTCAGAGGACACCGTGCCACCTACAGACTCACAGGCACTCGAGCATCCACTGTGCCACGGCACTCCCCCGAAAGACCACTCGATGCTTACAGCTCTTCTTTGCCCCGTAGTCAGATCACCAAAACTGCATGCATGCAAGCGTTCAAAGAAATTAAATAAAAACTTTCTAAATTTTTATTCGCTGACCTGAGTAAAACAATTCACGATTCGTAAAAACAAACCTACTTGAGTGATGTACACGACGTACAACGCACAGGTGGTAATTTGTACAATGCCCTGGAAAGCCACACTATCATGAACACATACACAAGCGCTAATTCACTAAAACCATCATCATCACCATCATCGTCATCCTCATCATCATCATCATCGTCGTCACGACCGCCAATATTTTTATCGGTCGTGAATTCTAAATTGGCGCGTATATTGAAACAAACAAACACACAAACACACAAACACACGCACACACACACGTGTTGAATTGTTAAAATACAAATGATACAAGATGTTAGTAGAATCAACAACAAGAGCTGTACAGGATTTGTGATGATAATGATGGCTCTAATGGCGATAACAAAAAAACAAAAGTAACCTTACAGATAACAATATTAGTGGAAATAACAATAATAAGTTACTTAAAATTAATAATAACAAAAGTAGGAAGAGAGAGAGATGGCCTTAAGAGAGGCAGCCACCACACTAAAAAAAGTGCAAAAAGGTGCTATGAAAAAAGGAAAAAAAGAAGGAAAGAAAAAAGGAAAAAAAAGAAGGAAAAGAAAGGAAAGAAGAAAGAGAGGAAGGTCGGAGTGGTGGGCAGAGTTGGAGACTACTGGAGAATGCGGAAGAAGAAGTTGAAGACCTTCATGACTACAATGAACGATCCAAGTCCTGATTTGGAAGGCGACTAAGCGGTCGTGTGGAAGAGAGGAGGTGGGCGGAAGGAAGAAAGAAGTGAGCGGCAGTAGAAGGTTCTTGAGACTTGGCAACGGAGGATGCAGAGGGAGTGCAGATGGCACGACAGATTCCGCTCTGATCAAGGTATGTATTGCTGTAATAATATGAAAGCATCGCTAGAAGTAATGCCAGTCGAAGTGTTTCAAAGGTTAACAGTCGACAATTGCACGCTTCAACCACCTCACAACCACCTCACGACCACCTCACAACCACCTCACGACCACCTCACAACCACCTCACGACCACCTCACAACCACCACAAAAACACCTCACAACCACCACACAACCACCTCACAACCACCACAAAACCACCTCACAACCACCACACAACCACCTCACAACCACCACACAACCACCTCACAACCACCTCACAACCACCAAACAACCACCACAAAAACACCTCACAACCACCACACAACCACCTCACAACCACCACAAAACCACCTCACAACCACCACACAACCACCTCACAACCACCACACAACCACCTCACAACCACCTCACAACCACCAAACAACCACCACAAAAACACCTCACAACCACCTCACAACCACCACACAACCACCACACAATCACCACAAAAACACCTCACAACCCCCTCACAACCACCTCAAAACCCCCTCACAACCCCCTCACAACCACCTCACAACCCCCTCACAACCCCCTCACAACCACCTCAATCACATTCACACGGAAAAGTAGCCGAAGCTTCTGGCAAGGGAGTGAAAGCCTTCACTGACACGTGACCACAACACCTACTTAACTGCTCTAACAACTTTATAACTAACGACCATTACTACTAGCACAAAGATGCATCATGAGTACATCGTTATAAATGAATACAAACCATATATATATATATATATATATATATATATATATATATATATATATATAAAGTAGTAAGTGTGTATAGGAACCAACGTCGGTGATTAAACGCGCACATCAGCTTGTGCACGTGAGGCGAGCACGCACACGCGAAGTGTCATGGGGTGCCCCATGGAGGTCATCATGACGTCAGTGGTGGTGGCCAATGAAACGATGAAGGTGCATGCGTCAGTGCTCTCTTGTGAATTCATGCAGATGATGATGATGATGATGATGATGATGATGATGAGAACGAAGATGATGAGGACGAAGATGATGATAATAAAGATGAAGGGGAGGAAGAAGACGACGATGACGTTTGTGAGGTTCGAACAACAAAGAATGTTAAAAGCCAAACAAATCACCGAAATGTTATCGGTAAATAAGAGAACCATGGTCCGAAGTGATAACTACCGTGACGGCGATGAGACACACAATAAGGTGATAACCAATAATGAACGGGTAATAATAGGAAAAATAAAATAAAATAATAATATTATTGTTATTAATAATAATGTTAGAAAGCTAAACAATCACCGAAAGGTCCTATCGTCAAGCAGGTAACAACAAAATCAAAAGGCCATATGATAGGAATGATATAAATGAACTACCTTCAATAATAATAGTAATAATAATAATAATAACAATATTGTTGTTTTGTTATTAATGAAACAATATTTTTAATAAAACGCCCAATAGAAACAATATTAAAAATGTATTAATAGCAGCAGCAATAATAATAATAATGACAATAATAATAATAATGATAATAATAATAATAATAATAATAATAATAATAATAATAATAATAATAATAATAATAATAATAATAATAATAATAATAATAATAATGACAATAATAGTAATAATGATGATGATGATGATGATAATAATAATAATAATAATAATAATAATAATAATAATAATAATAATAATAATAATAATAATAATAATAATAATAATAATAATAATAATAATAATAATAATAATAATAATAATAATAATAATAATAATAACAATAATAATAATGACAATAATAATAATGATAATAATAATAATGATAATAATAATGATAATAACAATAAGCATTAAGAAGTGCTGAAAGGCTATTGCTCTTATATGAAAGTAAAATGCATGATGTAAACAATAACAACGTAACTCAAATGCCCACGTCACACCCAATGACGTCATAATGCCCTGATGACGTCGATGATGTTGTTGTAAGTTGTCACGAAAAGCCGGAAAGATAATAAAAATAAGTTAGCAAAACAAAAACATTTTTTTTCAAAACAAAAACAAATAATCGGGATGGAAACAGCAGCAAAACTGAAATAAAATAATAACAACGATGATAGAATAATGATAACGTGAATAATAACAAGAATAATAAAACCTAATAACATTAACGTACTAGAATAATAAAAATAAAAATAATAAGAACAAAACAAATGCCGAAAGCCACCCGTGATGAATGCATCGAATGAATTTTGGCACAAAACCATGACGATATTGTCGTTGTTGAGGTTGAAGGAGAGGAGGAAGAAGGAGGGAAAGAATAAGGAAGAAAGAAAAAAAGGAAGAGGAAGAGAAGTGAGTGAAGAAGATGTTTAAAAATATAAAAGAAAGTGTCCTGGATTTAAAATGAATGTGTGAAACAGATACACGTGAATGAGTGAAGTTGAAGGAGGAAACGAATGATAGACGCGTGAATGAATGAATGAATGAATGAATGAATGAATGAATGAATGATGAATGAATGGATGAATAATTTGGCGTTCAAACGTGAATTTAGTGCTGAAATGCTTTTAATAACGGAAATTTTGTCCAAAGGAAACAATCGAATGCATGAGTGATAGCCCTGAGCTGAAAATTTTGAAATTCACATATTATGTACAAGCACTGCGGCAGTCACGAACGAGCCACTCAAGTCAATGCCCTCCCGACGCCTGTTGTCACCGCCACCGACACAGATGCAAGCCGAGAGTAAGGATGAGTTAAACCTGAGTGTCTGCAAACAACACCGCCACCAATAGCATTTCTACAATTACTACTTCTTCCAATACCACCACAGCCACTATGCAGTCAATCCGCCAGCAACTTTTCCAGCATGACGTGTCTTCTGCTGCCATCTAGCTGTGCAGGAGAAGAGTTGAATGATGGGTTGGAGGCGTTGAAATAGGTGTTGTAGAAGAGCTGAGAGTCGCTGAAAAAGAAGGGGGAAGTGCTGTTGTTGTTTTGTAAATTGTTGTTATTTTGTAAAATGTTGTTGGAGATGTTTTTGTTATGTATGTTGTTGGTGTTGATGTGGAGGTTGATGTTGTTGGTGACGTTGATGTTTCGTTGAGGGATGTTGACTTGGTCTACAATGTTGCTTGCTTGGTTGCCTTGTTTGAAGTTTTGTTTCTTGTTGTTGTTCATACTTACAACATTACCTATCGTATTGTTTTTATTGAAATTACTATTAACAATGTTGATGTTAGCATTATCTATATTTAAATTGTTGTTGAAATTTTTGTTGTTGCTGACCACGTTATTGTTGGCAATGTTGTTGTTGACGATACTGTTGTTGATGTTGTTATTAATGTTGTTGTTGTCTTCAGGCATTTGCTGTTGTGCAAGTTGGGTGAGGCAGAAGGCAGACTCTTCGTTGGAAAGTGTGGAGATGAAGGTGTAAATCTCGTCATCTTCCAGATTGTTCAGATCGTCTCCTTTCAAGTTACAGAGCTGGTGTTGAGGTTTTTGTTGAAGTTGTTGTTGTTGCTGAAGTTGTGGCTGTTGTTGCAGCTGTGGTTGCTGTTTTAGATTTGTTTGCTTGTGAGATTGTGGTTGTTGTTTTTGTTGAAGAAGTAAATTTTGTTGCTGTTGTTGCTGAATGTAGAAATCAGATTGTTGTTGTTGATCTGAACTCTGATATTTGTTAAGATGTTGCAACTGGTAAGGTTGCATGTTTTGTTGCTGTTGTTGTTGGAAGTTTAATTGTTGTTGCTGAACATACTGTTGCGAGCAAGAAATGGGCTTGGGAGGGTGTTGTGTGTTGTTGTTTTCCTGTTTGAGTTGTACAAAAGCATGAGGCGAGAAAGAGGCATCCTTTTGTTTGAAGATGATCTGTGTTTGCAGGCTTTGTAGCCCGAGCTGTTGCAACTGTTGTTGCTGCAATTGGTGCTGTTGTTGTAATTGTTGCTGTTGTAAATGTTGTTGTTTTAACGGTTGTTGTTTAACTGATTGTTGCAATTGTTGTTGTTTTATTGGTTGTTGTTGCCTCGGAATCTGTTTGTTGTCTGCGTAAAATTCGTGTCTGACAAAGTTATACTGTTGTTGTTGTTGTTGTTGTTGTTGTTGTTGAGGAATGGAACACGGGTCATTGGCGCTATTTTTCTGAAATTGGAAAATCTGTTGTTGATGCATTGCTTGTAGCTGTTGTTGTATTGATTGTTGTTGTATTGATTGTTGTTGTTGTAATGCTTGTTGTTGTAATGTTTGTTGTTGTTGTTGTAGGGTTTGTTGTTGTTGTTGTTGTAGAGTTTGTTGTTTGAGGAGGGAGTCGGTCATTTGGACGTGGAGGATCTTGTCCGCGGTGTTGGGTCGGATAAGATAGATGTTAGAAGACCTCGACTGCTCATCTGCTCGCTGCGTTGAAGCGACCTGCTTCTGCTGGCTGCCAGGGGAAACGAAAGTGAGGCTTGGTGAGTGGTTGACGACTTTGTTGTTGTTGTTGTTCAAAACGGAGTTGATGGAAGTTGAAACATGCAGTGGAAGATCATTGGCGGTAGAGTTGTTGAAGGTTTGCGGGTGCCAATTGAAGGAGTCAGAGTGGTGCTTTTCGTCCTGGGCGATGATGGTGGCGAGGTCATCAAAGTCGACGGGGTTGATGTCGATGCTGAGAAGGGATGAGTCCTGAGAGAAGGTGTTGGTGGGGAGAGGATCGGTGGAGGAAATGAAGGGTGATGAAGAGGACTGGTCCAGTTTTGAGAGACTATCAGTGCTCTGTGAGTTTCCCTGACGTGTGGTGAAGGAGGGAACGTGGAAGAGGGTGGGCTGCAAAGGGGATGCCTGGGGTTGGTTGGATGATTGGGAGGAGGATGAGGTTCGGAGGGAGTTGGAAGAGGAGCGAGGAGAGGGGAGGGGGGTGTTGAGTTCCCCTTGAGAACACTTTTGCAGAGTGGCCAGTCCCAGTTTAACTGTTGGTGTGGTAGATCCTCTATTACAATGTTGTAACAACATCACTTCATAATCGACATCATCATCATCATCATCATCATCATCATCAGCATCATCATCATCATCATTATTATCATCATCATTCTCACCACCACCACCACTCCCACCTGAGTTGATCTGGGACCTCTCTTGCAACACCTCTTTAAGAGCATTTTTGGCGGAAATGGTTTTTTGTGAAAAGGATGAAGACGACGACGATGAAGATGACGTCAGAGGCCTGCTCTCTTCAGTAGCACTCCTGCGGCGGCGGAAGAAGGTGTGATTGAGAGCGCTTGATGTCTTGGTTAAGTCTACGTTTCAACCATCCTTTCCAACAACCATCATAGCAAAAAGAATGATACAAGAGGTTGCATAGAAAAAAAAACAGTTACATAAAAAAAATGAAGATAAAAAATATCGCA
This sequence comes from Branchellion lobata, assembly GCA_947562095.1. Classification (NCBI taxonomy): domain Eukaryota; kingdom Metazoa; phylum Annelida; class Clitellata; order Hirudinida; family Piscicolidae; genus Branchellion; species Branchellion lobata. The sequence goes on along the minus strand of OX387248.1, from coordinate 11,230,360 downwards.
CGCTGAAACCTTTTGTGGACGCTCTGGTGCGAAATCTTGTGGGAGAGTTTCTGTGGGGTGGTGCATGTGAGGTGAATAATCACAAGATGATGGCGTGTGAGGCAGTGATGATCGTGTGCTCAAAAGCAGCTCGAAATACACAGACGACGACAAAAAAATGTTTTGTTGCTAGCAGTATAAGTAGTATTTAGTTAATTATAAAAATTTTGTTTTTTTGAAATGCGTCGGCAGTGGAATGACGAAATGAACAGTTAATGGAGGGTGAGGTACAAGAGGAGCAAGTACTTTGATGGTGGCCGTGGAGGTGGACACGAGTCCAGAGGCTGTGGTGTTGGAAGGACCGCTGCTGTTGCTAGCGGTTGTGGTGGTGGATGAATGGGTGGCAGATGAATGGATGGTGGAAAAGTGGGTAGAAACAGCGGTGGAAGAATGTGTGGAAGTGAAGATGGAATTGTGAGATGAAGAAAGAGGGTGGGATGAGGAAGGAGGATGAGATGAGGAAGGAAGATAAGATGAAAAAGGAGGATGAGATGAAGAAGGAGGATGGGATGAAGAAGGAGGATGGGATGAGGCAAGAGTAGATGGAAAGGGGGTTTTGAGGTGGATAGTTGGGCTTTTTGCGTCCGTCTCTGCGGTGTTGTCTGGAAGGTCAGCCATGTCGAGGTCAATGCTGATGTTGTTGCTGTTGAAATTCAGACTGTTATTGTTGTTCAAGCTGTCGTTGTTTGCCATCCTGCGTTGCCTCACGGTGTAGCGGCGTGTTGCGTTTTTGTTGCTACTTCTGTTGTTATTTTTGTTGCTAATTCTGTTGTTGTTTTTGTTCTCCTGGTAGGCCGTTGCCTTTGTGAAGGAGGCATCCACAGAAAGCTCCTTGACACTACCACCCTCTGCACCTTCCAAGTCCTTGGCGTCAAACCCACTGTCTTCATTACTGCTCTTATTATTATTCTTATTAAAATTATTATTATTATTATTATTATTATTGTTATTACTGCTATTGTTGTTAGTGGTAATAGAATTTTTATTAATGTTGTTGTTGATTTTGTTTTCTTCTTTGTCCTTGTTGTTGCAGGTGGTTGAGATGGGTGTCAGCTCTGTTGCCTTGGCGTCCCCCTCACTGCCCTCCTTTGCCGCTTTACTGCTCACAGTAATTATGCTATTTTTATTAGCATAAATGGTATTAACACTATTTTTATTAGTATTATTATTATTACCATTATTATTCTTATTATCAATATTAATCTTATTGTTGTAATTGTTGTTTTTGTACGTGTTGTTTTTTGCGCTGTTGAATTGTTGCAGAGCTCGCAAGGATCCCGGGAGAGATGCTGTGTTGTTGTTGAAATGTTTGTGTGTTGTTATTATGTTTGTGTGTTGTTATTATGTTTGTGTGTTGCTGTTGAAATTTTTGTGTGTTATTGAGGAAGTGATGCATGAATGATACTAAATAAATAAAAAACAACAAAACGAACTCATGATGGCAGGCCGAGTTGATTTGGAAGCTGTTGAGAGGCTGCTAGATGCAAGGGTGGATGGATGAGTGGATAGGTGGGTGGATAGATGGGTGGATAGATGGGAGGATGGATGGGTGGATAGATGAGTGGATGGATGAGTGGATAGAAAGGTGGATGGAAGGGCGGATAAATGAGTGGATAGAAAAGTGGATGGATGGGTGGATGGATGAGTAGATGGATGAGTAGATAGAAGGGTGGATGGATGGGTAGATGGATTGGTGGATGAGTGAATGGATGAAATAGTGGTGATGGAATGGTTGTGGAGGAGGGTGAAGGGGGATTGGCTGTTGAGCTTGGTGGCACTGCTGCAAGGTCTGAGTGCCCTGTCGCCTTTGTTGTTCACGCCGCTGTTGTTGATGTTGCTGTTGATGTTGTTGCTGTTAATGTTGTTAATGTTGTTGATGTTACTGTTGATGCTGTTGCTCTCCATTTTGACTTGATTGATGTTTCCGTTATTATTCATAGTAATATTAATATTATTATTATTGTTGTTGTTGATATTTGACAATTGTTGTTGTTGTTGTTCCTGTGGGCTCCTGGCGCCGTTCAACAACTGACCAAGGGTGAGAGGTGAAGGCGAGACTCGCTGTGGAAGGATGGGTGGATGGATGGAAGAAAAAGAAAAAAATGGGTGAAAAGGAATGGAAAGAAAAAAGAAAAAAAAAATTGATCTTCTCAACGTAAAAAATTAATAAAAACACAAAAAAATAGAAATATATATAAAAACAAAAACTGTTGATAAAATAATTTAAACATATTTAAAAAAACAGCAAAAATAAAAGCAACAAAGAAGACAACGGTAGAATGACTCACAGGAGCAACCACATTGGGAGCCAGGTCATTCATGAGGTCCTTGAAGCGCTTCAGTGATTTTTCCGAGCCCTGTGGTAGTGGTAGTTGTAGCAAGTAGTAGTAGCAGTAGTAGTAGTAGTGAAAGCAGCAGTGGTAGGGAAAATAGTATGAGTAGCATTAGTAGTAGTGGTAACAGCAGCAGTGGTAAAAGCAGTAGTAAAAGTAGCAACAGTGGTGTAAGTAACAGCAGCAGCAGCAGCAGCAGCAGCAGCAACGTACGTCGTTGGAGTCGTCGATGACGCAGGTGTCGAGGGACCTGGTCCTGGTGACGTGAGAGCGGAAAGGGTTGCAGAGGGAGGTGGGATGGACGGAAGAATGGTGGATAGATGAGTTGGCGGGGGATGAGAGGATGGGGGAGGGTCGTTTGTGGACAACCGTCATGAGACTGGTGCGAGGAGTGGTGGGGTTGGAAAAGTGGTGGTGGATGGATGAAGAGGGAAGAGGGGCATGCTTGGGTGAGGAAGGAGGGGTGCTGAAGGTGTCAGAGCCCGGAGTGATGTGCTGCGGAGGCTCTGTGGTGGAAAGGTGAAGAAGGGTTTGTGGATTGATTGAGTAAAGACGCAGTAAAAATGCATATAAAAATGATAACAAAATAATAGTAATTATTATTAATATTAGAAACTTCATCATCAATATTACAGCAGTCACCTGCAGAAGTGAAGAAAGGTGGTGAAGCCAGTGGGGATGAAGATGGAACAGATGACGAGGAAGAAGAGGATGAAGAAGAGGAAGAGGAACAGGATGAGGTGGGTGGAGGGGGGAGATCGTTGGTGTTGTTGATGAGAAGGTCGATCTCAAGGGTGGAAAGATCAGAAGCCATAATAGCAGTCTCCATGAGCGACAAGTTCTCGTCCATGTTGCCTACCAGGTCCATGCTCGGAGACACCTGCGCGAGGTGAGAAACTCAATTAAAACTTCAATTAAGTTTTCAATTAAGATTTTTTTAATTAACAACGACAATAGCAACAAAAGCAAAAACAAAAATAATATCGTTAATTGAAATTAAAAAGCTCAATATGAAGAACACAAATAACACGAACAATACAAACAAAAAGTACTACAACACAGCAACGACAGCAACAACAAACTAAGCAACAACCATGGAGGTGAGTAGGTTGTCAAAGTCGAAGTCGTTGTCCTCATTGAGGAAGCTCTGAAGGTCGTCGTGGAGGTCGATGGAGGGGTCCTCAAGGGACTCCCTGCACGAGGCAGGCCTGCTCACGTCCTCCCTCGAGAGCGGCTGGTGGCAAGAAGAGGTGGTGGAGGTGGTGGTGGAAAGACTGGTACTGGAAGAGTGCTTGAGCACATGCTGAAGACTGAAGTGCTTGTCATTGGTGGGAGAAGAGGCAGTGGAGGCGGCGAGAGTGAGGTTGGAAGGTCGTTTGGAGATCTGAGGCATTGAGGTGGAAAGGGCAGTCAGGCGGCACGGGGACACGATGTTCTGTGGGGTGGGTTGTATAGACAGCAGTTCCTTGAGCAGTTTGCAGTTATTCTTGGCAGTCAGTTGTCGTCGAGCCTCTAGGCCGTGGTGGTTGCTGGTGGGGGAAGAGAGAGGCTCAGAGATGAGGGAAGACAAGGAGTCACTGATGGAAGACCACAGTACTGACGAGAACTTGCCTACACTGCCCCACCGAGGCAGCTCCTTGTGCTCCTCCTGCTTGGAAGAGAAGATAGGCGACGTGGAAGCTGAGTCGTTGACGGTGGCGAGGCTGTCGCTTCTGCCGCTGAATGCAGACGTCACTTTGTTGTTGTTGTGTTGCCACGGCAACGAGATGGTCAAGAAGCTGTTCAGCTTGTTGTTGTCGTTACTCGCCACCTCTGTGGACGAGATCTCCTGTGGTGTGGTGTTAAGTGTTGAGTGTTGTCTTTCATGAAATTGTGGCGTTTGATCGCATCCACTTCACTCATAAAGAAAATAGTACATTGAATCAAGTGTCAGCTGTGTCTTAATGGGATGCAAGCGTAGCATTGAATTGCAAGCGTGGTTCTAGCAAGAGATGCACTAACGAGGGAGCGGTCGTTGGGTTCATTGGAGAGGAGTTTGGAGAGGATATCAGCCTTGGAGAAAGAGGCGTCATCGTCGTTGGAAGACCTCAGAAGGGCCTGTGTGGTGGGTGGGTGAATTAGTAGGTGGATAGATGAAGTGTTCGGCGGGTGGGGGATTGGTAGATTTGATTACTGGAGAATGTTTGAGAGAGTTCATTGATAAGCAGATTTGAGGAGTCTCCAAAAACTGCACCTTAAGAAGGATGTTGTTGTTTTCGGATGTTGACTCAACCAAATCCGCCCTGTTGTTGTTTTCGCTCAACATGCTCTTCAGTCCTGCAACATTCTGCAACATGTTGCAGACATCGCTGTCGTTGTTGCTACCACCAGTGCTGAGGTTGCTGTTGCTGTTGTTGTTCTTGGGCGTGGGAGGAGTGTTGTTGCTGCCCATGAAGTCATCATCTTCGTCGTCGGTCGAGCCTGTCAGCAGGTTCTTCAGCAAGCTGTACCTGCACACGTTGAGTGCATGCTGCAAACAACAACATTACTACTACCTCCGCAATCATCGTGATCACTACTTCCACACCCTACCACATTACACGATACCACGCCACACTACACCAACCTCCCAGGTGAGTTGTTCTTGCTGCCTGCCTTGGAGGGTGACTGTTGGGGTTCACCAAGCTTGGTGGTGCTCTGAGGCTCCTGTGGGGGACTCTGACGAGAGAAAAAGGAGGGGATGTCGTCGAGAAGTTTGAGGTTGCTGGGGGTGGATGTCTTGGTGGCCTCATCGTCCATGATGAGCAGGATGCGCATATTGTCCGTGGAGGCTCGTCTCTGCAGTGGGTCGTTAGAAGACGGCCCCGAAGAGAGAAGGCCGTTGTTGCTGTTGGTGGTGCTGCTGTTGCTGTTACTGGTGTTGTTATTGTTGTTGTTGTTGTTAGCAAGGAGGTTGCTGGAGGGAAGGATGGGAGCACTGACTGGAGAAACCTTGTTGTCTGCTGAGTGTTGCGGTGGCATGTTACGATGTGGCGTTTTAATGACAAAATTGAGACTACTTTGAAGAAGCAAAAACGAAAATTTAAAATTTAAGTTTTTTTTAATAGTTTGAAGAATAGGCAGCACCTTTGTGCAGTCTGCCCAGCTTCAAGTCCTCACTGCTGCCACTCTCTGCAATTTTTGCACACGTTACAACCTATCAAACAATCCTCTCCCCACCCGATTCTCACTGATTGCTCTTACTGACAGCTTACACAAATTAACCTCAAATATTACTCACACATTGATCAGCAGTGTAACAGGCGGCTCTATAAACGTCAGATGAATATTTTAAATGATCTTGCTCCAAGCTATTTCTTGTCACCTCACTACTGCCTCACATACACGCACACATAAGGCACACACACAAATACATGCGCACATACACACACACACACACGTACAAACGCACAAACCTTTCAGCATTGTGGTCAGTTCATGTTGCCCCTTTCCTCTACTGCTTGAGTTAGTGCCTCGATCTTCTTGGATGGTTGTGATGGTAGTTGTTATGGTGATCATGATTATGGTTGTCACGGTGATAATGGCGATGGTCACTGTGGTAGCAGTAAAAGCGTCTAATGAGGGTGACTTTCATGGTGAGAATGACGATGGTTGGTGACGATGAAAATTGATTTTTTGTTTTTATTGAACAAGCACATACACTACGAACCATTCAAGCAGCCTCATAGAAAGTGAACGCATATTGAGCAAACAGCTAAAAACACTTTTATATGAAAATTATAGATTTAAAGTATCGTTATTACAAAGCAATATGAAACCTGGTTTGTTGTTGTTGCTTTTGAGAAGGTGGTAAGTAAAGTCATCTGGTGAAAGGTTGTTGGGAGCTCCATTGTTGTTGTTGTTGCTGTTGTTAATGTTAGTGTTGATGTTATTGCTGATGTTGTTGTTGTTGTTGTTGATAGTAGTGTTGTTGATGTTGCCAAGAGATTGTTTGTCGTTGGAAGGAAGGAATATTTTGGAGTATTGTTTCTCGTTGCTGAAGGAGTGCAAGTGTTTGCGCTTGTGTCCTCGCAAGGGAGCCTTCTGCTTGGAGTCCTGGTCGTGGCAGGCGAGGGGGTAGTTGTTGTTGTTGTTGTTGTTATTGTTGTATGCGGCAAGGAGAGACGACATGCTCTTGTTGCACTGCAGCGAGTCCGAGGTGTTTGTCGACGTGCCCAAGATGAGTGGTGATGAGGATGATGAAGACGATAAAGAAGAGGAGGAAGAAGAGAAGGAAGAAGATGTGGATGAAGACACTTGGTCATTTCTGGTCTTGAAAGACTTTATCCAGTTTGAATTCCTAATGAAAGGATAAATTAGATGAAGTATTCCACAGGTAGCCATGAAGACAAGACTAAAAACACACATATCAGCTTGGAAGATTGATGGCATTGAGTTGCTCTTTCAAGTAGTTGCATCATTCATTCATTCATCAACAACTCATTACTCATTCATCATTCATCCTCTATTCGTTCACAATTCGTTCAAAAATGACCATTCATTCATCAGGTCTGCTGACATTTGCATGGAGAAGTTAGGTCCAATGATGGCTTGCATAAGTCCCTTCTCAGCTGAGCCTGACAACTCATCCGCCGTGTCACACATCCTGATGGGCGTAATTGTGGATGCATGAACGAATGAATAAGTCTTTAATAATGAGAATATTACACGAATAAATAAATAATTTAATTTATAAAGCGCCAAGGCAGGTACTGGAGGCGCAAAGATGAATGAATGAAAGGAGGGATGGGTGTAGACATGGGTGGATGAAAAGATGTACAGACGAAAGATCGATGATTGACTTGAGAGATGGGCGAAGCATAAGCAAACAGATGGATGGGCGTGAGTGGCGGATGAGTGGGGATGTGTGAGGGGGCGGACGTGGCAGCAGATTGCTGGGTAGTTACGCGAGAGTGGCTGTAAAACGATCGTAAAGCATCGCGTATTGACGATGCGTGCTACGAAAGCTATGCGTCACACACGGTCGTAGCGCTGGTTGCTTGAGGTACTCAGTGCTTGTAACTATTGCAAATACACACGCAACATACATAGATTTACGGACTGGATAGAATCATAAAACATAATGAAACATGCACACACACGCACACACACACACACACACACACACGCACACACGCACACACACACACACACACACACACACACACACACACACACACACACACACACACACACACACACACACACACACACACACACAAACACACACAAAAACACGCACACATACACAAGCACACAAGCACACACACACCTGACGATGGAGTGGGTGGACATGATGAACTCGGGGCGGTTGTTGCTGGTGTTGGTGAAGAGCTTGCTCTTGGTCTGCACAAAGGCGTACTTGCCGGGCAAGATTTGAAAGCGGTACACCCCGCTCATGTTCGTGCCGTTCTTCACCACTGTGTGTGATGGTGGTGGTGGTGCAAGTGTGGTGACAGTGGTTGAGGTAGAAATGTGGTGTGGTTTAGCAGTGGTAATGTGGTGTGGTGGTTGAGTGTAATGGCGAAGAAGTGTGGTGTGGTGGTTGATTTTAATGGCGAAGTAGTATGGTGTGGTGGAAGTTAGTGTTGTGGTGGGAATAGAAGAAGTCTGGTGTGATGAGGTGGAATGTAGGAATAGTTCGTTGAAAAGAAATAAAGAATTAAAGAAGGAAGAAAAAAAGAAAGGAAGAAAGGGAAAAAGAGAAAGAGACCTTCGGTGTGATGTTGTCGCAGGCGGTCAATATCCTGTTCATTGCAGAACTCAAGAACGTTCTTGCCGACCAGGTCCCTGCTTGAACGGGTGTTCAACACCACTTGCAGAAACGCCTCCAACCCCCTGTGAGATGGCCATTCAATGACGTCATTGTACGTCTACAATATTCTTGTCATAATGATAATAAACAAATAAATAACAAAATTAATTATTATTAGTATTATTATCAGCACCACCATCAGCAACAGCACCTGGAGTCACAGTTGAGGATCCTTCCTTGCAGGTCTTGCTTGATGGTGAATTGATACTGGTCCAGGTTGAATGCAGATGTTATCACCTGTTGGAGTTGAAGATGATGATGGTGAGGATGACGATGACGAAGATGATGATGAAGATGGTAACGAAAATGGTGATGATGATGTCACCTTGTCGACTGAGAAATTCTCACCAGTCCTCTGTGCAATGCACACCAAATAAGAACAGTTTTCTGATGCTGTGAAAATATGATGATGATGACGATGATGATGATGATGATGTAGATTATGGCAGTGCGAAATGTTTTGGAATATCTACTTATCACATAGTCAAAACACAAGATAGAGATAAAGAATGATTTAGAAGATGCAAAAATAGAGCGATGAAGAACGGGCTGTGAAAGGTTTCAAGACATTACCCCACCATTTTCTCCCACACCACACCACACCACAACACACTACACTACACCCACCAGATTCGGGGGAGGATGGTTCGAGGTCATAATCATGAGCACGTCTGCGCGACTTCTGCTCAAAGAACTGCAGTCGAGTCTTCATGTAGTTGGAGTCGTCAAGCTGTTCGTAAAACTCCTCTGTGGTGGTGGTGTGGAGGTGCTGAAGAAGAAGGTGAAAATGGTGCGGTGACGTGGTAATCGAAATGTAAGGGTGGTGGTGGATGGTGTGATGATGATGAAGGTATAACACAGATATGTGGTGATGGAAGTGGTGGAAATGAGATGGCGTGGTAATGGGGAAAAAGATGAGATGGTGTGGTGATTACAGTAAATAATAGTATGGAGTGGTGGTAGTAGTATGAATGGCTTAAAGTGAAGATGGGTGTGAGAGGGCAGTGTATTATAAGAATGAGTGAGCGTGATTTTGATGAAGATGGAACGGGATTGTAAAAAATAAAAATGTTGTTGAATTCATTGTGAAATTAAATGGTTTGAGTAGCATATGAAAATCGAAAAATTGATATTCAATTAATCAAAAAATCAATTAGAAGAAAGGAAAGCGATAAACAAATACAAGCCACATAACAAACACATCCAAGCCCCAACATAAAGAAATATCAAAGCAACAGCACAAACACATCCAGTAACAGCACACAGATACATCCAAGTAACGACACACACAAACATGCAAGCACCTGCAGTGTTGATTCGAAACTTGGCCTCGTGGGAGAAGTTTCTGTTGTTGATGAAGTCGCATGGCAGGTTGTTGCACAGGGAAGTGAGGCATTGCTGGAAGGTGTGCACCGAGGCTGGATGTAACAAACAGTATATGCTCTTGCCCAGCAAGTCATCCTGATGTGGAGGTGTGTGTGTGTGTGTGTTTGTGTGTGTGTGTGTGTGTGTGTGTGTGTGTGTGTGTGTGTGTGTGTGTGTGTGTGTGTGTGTGGGCGTGTAAAAAGAGCATGTACGTTTGCGTACATGTGAGGTTATGAGATGGGTATAGTCTTTCACGACATAATCATATTGAGAAAGACGAAAATAGTTTATTATAGGCAGGCTTGGAATGGTTGGTGGAATTGAAGCCGGAGACAAAAGCGCAATGAAAAGTTGTCAAGATGCATCTGAACACACAAATGGGCTCGTAAAACGTGGTGGTTGACTCAATATGACTGTTATTATGGGTGCAGCTCGCATGATGAATAACGATGAATAACGAAATGAGGCACGACAAATGAGTGTCATTAAAAGGCACAGAGAGCCCTGTATCATCAAAGGAGAGACCAGACACAACGACCCCCAATGACTCCTCAACACACAACCACTCATGCCATTCAAAACATCCGCGCGTTCAACTCGCACCAGATGTCGCCACGGAGGCTTCTGATGGAACATTGACGTGCAAGAAACATTTGCAAGCCACTCTGGGCATGAAAGCCTCCCCATCAGGTCATCTCCCTGAGACCAAACCCTATTGAGCTCTCAACTTGACAGAGGCAAGCTCTCTTCAGTTGCCAGCTCTTGCAGCCATAAAACCAACAAACACACAAAGACCCCTCTGACAATAGTTCAAGTGAGCAGGCAAGTCAGCAATTACGAAATAATTCCTGCTCTATACAAGATAGAGCATACAATTAAAAGTTGCCAAACGCTTTAAAAGAGATAAAAGATTAATAGCCGATGCCCGAAAATGTTAATAAACTGTAAATGTTTATGAGAAAATAGAGTAATTTGGAAGGCAAATATGACCGAGTGTTTTCGCATTACGGCACTGTAAGGCAATTCATTTATTGGCCGTGTCGTAAAGTATACTGGAACACAGTTAATCAAACTCTCCACGGCACTCCTGAAGGTTGCCTGATTGATGAGACACCTTATGAATTAGAGTGATAAGCCCTGTCATTCTCGAAAGTTCACATTTGAATGCATTCACAATAACGAAGAAAAATTTTGATAAGAAAGGAGTGCACGCATTTTTCCATTAAAGGTCTCACTTAATGATTCTTATCTTACTTGGTTGTAAACTCCTAGTAGGTAGCTATTGATTTGAGCATTAATGAAATCTGTTGGAAGCTGAACAATGGCCATTCGCGATTGCTAGATCTAGCAAGGCAGAATAATGATTGCATGAATGGAAGACCGCTGATAGATAGATTGAATGAAAGATTCATAGATAAATAAATAAATGGATGGATGGATGGCAAAAAGGGATTAAAACGGATGAATGGATTGATGAATGAATGAAAAGAACATTTAATAGATGGAAGTATGGTTGGATGGCAGAGATGAAAGACTGGATTGATAGAAAAATAAAGGAATGCAACACAGCACCACGAGGACTAACATTATAATGGCATTTAACCCCGAAAAACAATAAATAGAGGAAGAAATAATAAAAAATAATGAATTAATGGGAAAAAAGGACGAATATTAAAACGAAGGAAAAGAAGAGAAATATAAATGAATAAATGACAAAATAAATAATAGAACGTTTCAAATATTTTGTCAATTTTCGGTATTTATTCAGAGCGCCTGAAATGAAACTGAAAGAATCCAACAAAAGGAGTCAAGAGAGTCTTATTATTCTTGTGTCGTACTGCATTGTGTTTTGAAGAATTGTCTTGCATTGTAATGCCTGTGGGGTGTTGAAGAAAAAAAAGCATGTTTATTGTACTGACCACAGAATAGTTGAGGTAGTGGGTGACGTTGTCAGAGGCGAACTCAATCGACCCATCCACCTTCACCACTAACAAGAAACTGTCCAGTGCCTGCAGGGTGGTTGAAGTTTTGAATGGTGGCGAGTTGTAGTTAGTGGTTTTGAGTGGAAGTGAGAGATTTTGAGTAGAAGTGAGAGGTTTTGAGTGGAAGTGAGAGGTTTTGAGTAGAAGTGAGAGGTTTTGAGTAGAAGTGAGAGGTTTTGAGTAGAAGTGAGAGGTTTTGAGTGGAAGTGACGGTATTGAGCAGTAATGAATGACGGTGAATAGCAATGTGTGATAATGAGCAATAGAGAGTAGTAGTGAACTTTTTGAGCGGCAGTAAGTGGTTTAAGTGGCTTGATTGTAAAAGTTTTAAATTTCGAAAAACCTCCTTATGGTTTATAAATTGGTGGTTGGTTGAATGGGAGGGCTTAAGTTTTCAAAGCGCCATGATATGCATGTTGGAACAAAGGAAAGAACTTGTTTCAATTAAGAGCTCGCTTTTGATGGGCTTGTGAGCCCTGTGGAGGCTTTAGAAAAAAGGCAGCTTATTACTGTTTGCGAACATGCCTAACAGTTACGAAGCGTTGTAAAAATTTAATAACCAAAATACCGGGCGAGATTGAAAGAGAGATAAAGAAGTTGATTATTGCGAATATGAGGTGAGAATACTCTACGATCGCGAGTGCAGAAGTCGCCAGCGACACATAAGCACCAAAAGAACCACGTAAACAAAAGCTGACAAAAAGATTGTTTATAAAAAAGTTGGACTTTAGAGCAGGTAGTAAAAAGGCAGGCTCAAACGAACTGATCCAGGGCTCAAGCCAACCTCCGTACCGACGCAAGCGCCAAGCCACTCATTATTCACACCAGTGTTCAACAAAATCCCATTCACTTGAAGTTCCTCTCCAAACGTTCAAACAACCCACACATAGAACCCAGTTGCCAATGCACACAGACGTTCACCACAGAGCTTCCAGACACAAAGCGCTTGAAAGAGTGGCCATGTTGACTAGAGGTCAATGACTATGCTAGAGAACGCCTTCAAAAGGTTAACAACACTCCGAAAGACTCAAGATGCTTCAAAGTCCTCTCGTATATCAACCCCCTCACGCAACAAAATCTCTCCTCTCATCTTGCAGCCACCTATCTCCACTTCTCATACAACCACAACCATAGCTCTCCTCCCTTAATAGAACCACCAACCACAGCTTTCCACCAACAATACAGCAGTCTATTTCTTAATCCCTCCCACACACAGCACCAGTAATGACCTGCAAAAGCAGTGGTCCAACGACGTTGTGGTTGATGAGAGATGAAGGACTTGGCTTGCTTGACGACACCTCCCTCTGCTGCACCACGTCACTCGAGGCTGTTAGGTGGTGGTAGATGAAGATGGTAGTTGTGGTGACCATAAAAGTGGTGGTAGAAAAATTTATGGCGACTGAAAATGTGATGAAGGCGGTTATAGAAATGAAATTGCTTACTATAGAAATGTTGGTGACATGGTAGTAAATGCAGTGGCTTTGTGAACCAGAATAAAAAGCATGACTGAAGTAGTGACTGAGGTGAGTTTTGGACAACCAAATAAAAATTAACTTTGGAAACAAAAAATTTTTTGAGATCAAAGGAAAAGAACAGATGAGCAACAGATGAAGGATTTCTGCAATCTATACATGAAGAGCTTTGAATGAAACAGTTTTAGAGTTGTGTCTGTTCGAAAGTGTTAAAGCCTTGATAAAAAACAAGATCTCAAAAAGTCATTAATCCAAGCTATCAATTCTCAAAGATTTGAAGCAGTATTGACGGTGAAAAGGCTTGAGAAAAGTGTTAATATATTTTTTATTTAAAAATGCAAAAAATACAGATATTTGATGGCAATAATTTTTTAAGTTGAAAATAAGCTAATAAAAAATGATTCAAAGTCAAGAGCTTTTGAGTAACTGATAGGTGATAAGACCATTGTCTTATGGTGCTGAGTAGTGATAGTAGTAGCATTAGAAACAACAATAGTATTAGAAAGAGTATTTAAAGGTGCAAGTTGAAAACAAAAGGGATTTGTAGACGGTTCAAAGACTGCAGTGTAAAGATCAAAATGTAGACAAAAGTTTGACCACAGGCAGTAACTTGACTTGCTCAACAACCACACCTTCTGTGTTCAATTCGGCATGGCCACAAACATCAAACACCATTTCAATGCACCAAGTCAACGAGAAAACATAAAAAAAGTCTTAATCATGCCAGCCTGCAATGCAACAAGCATGTTTGTTTCGGTGAAGAAAGTGTTGATATTGATATGCATTAATGTATTCGGTGAGCCTAAATTGATTGCTTCAAGCGCCAAGAACACACATGTTACTCTCAACTTTCTCAACTGATAGGCTATCTTGCAGCTCTCAAAACGCCTCATGCACACAGTCCATCAAGTCAAAACAACACTACTCATGATTGAATGACGCTCTTCATACAATTGTAAAACTTTATATATTTTGTTGGAGATATATATATATATATATATATATATATATATATATATATATATATATATATATATGAACGTCATTATATACAAGATAATTAAATTAAATTCTATACAACACAACAGAAGCAATGCAATAAAAAGAATAAAACGAAGGAGACAAAGAAACTCTACAAGAATTCATCAGAGCTTAATAAGGGTTTGATAAAGATTTCCAACTAATGTGATTTCGCTGGCGATAATTGAGAAAATATAGCATACGCATTACACTGGATGTTATTCTTCGCATGTCCATTAGTGTTAAGATCACATTTGGTTCAAATTCATATTTCAAACTCTCAGGCGCACCAAGCAACGTTCAAATAAACGCACCAACTTCATTCAATCCAGCTGCATATTAAACGCTTTTCAGATGCATACACTTTATGCATACGCCTTTCCTACACGCAACATACGCGCACGTGCATTAACAAAAACATACAAAAACACGAAAATACTTTCAAATACAAGCAAAAACACACGTCACAGACATGATTATTAGAGTGCAGGTGATATAGACGCAATAGATAAGAAATATCAAAAGAGTGAATGTTTGAAGTTTATTATAGGCACCTAGTGCTCTGATTAAGAAGGCTACGAAAGTAAAATAAATACTTTAGAAACATAAATTGAGGAGAACTGAGTTAATGAGAAATGCAAATGTGGTGGAAGCCACTTAAAGGTGGTGCATAGGAAAGGCACCTTAGAGAAGTTATTTACGTGTTCACAACAAGCAAGTGGTCTTGCAGACACTATGCAAACACTGCCTGCATGCTGAATGCCTGAACCAACAACACTTTCACTCCACAGTGCATCACACCATGGTTGTTGTTATTGTTGCAACAGCATTGAAAGGCAACAGTGAACTTATTCATTATCATGGAAGACTAACATTTGTCATCAGAAGAGTTCCTGTTTGAGTGGAGAGCCATGTGGTCACTGAAGTCACAGTCTAGTGATGCTGGTGCCTTGTAGTTGAGCAAGTCATCTGTTGAGTGCCCCAAAGAGGTGGATATGTAACCCGCCAGCTCTTCTATAAAGACACTGGAGTCCATCGGAGATGGTGATGTCTTGTGCAATGACCTGGAAAGAAAGACATGTATTTATTAAAACAAAAAGAAGCGTGTATAAATACAACTTTTGACGCAATCTTTTTATGTTTGTCATAAAGCTTTGTTGCTACTGCCTCTCATTGTGTTCAAGATACAGAGGAAAAGAAATATCCTCAAACCGAATTTATTATCTTTTTAATATATAGTACAATGACAAAATGATCTGTTAACCAGATAAGTAGACTATAAACTAAATTATATTAATTTCTCAATATAAAAGATTCGTTTTCACAAAAGGTTTTCTTGAAATGCCAAGCAAGTCAATTAATGAGCAGAGTTTTGAAACCAAATTATTGTAGACATGTGTTGCCTTTTTAACATTTTGTACACATGTGGATCCGAAAATGCAACTCCCCGAACGTATTGATTTTTTTGCAAACTTCATCATATCTTATTTGAGAGAACTTTGATTTTTTTGTGATGCATTTTTACTATTGAAATATATTTTTTTACAAGTAGTTCGAAGTTTCTATTAAAAAATAACTAAAACCCCAGTAATTTAATGAATACCAAGCAATAAAGATTCCAAAAATACTAATACGTATTCGATTGCAAAAAGGGCTACTTAATGAAATAATGAAACACATACTCCATTTAACTTGAAAACTTTAGACTTTCGAGAGTATGGAGAGTAGAGTTTAACATCTTTCACTGTTTCTAGCTCCAAGCTTGCAAATAATTTGAAGTCCAATTTTTCGAACAACTTTCTTACGCAAAGTAAACTTGTATAAAGTCAAACTCGGAAATTGAAACTTAATATTCAATTATTTAACGTCTATATACAAAGCAAATCATATGCTCTACAAATAAATTTTCAGTAAAAACAAGTCCTTAAGTTAAATAAATATTATATACGCTATCAAAATTAATTTTTTTATCCAATATGTGTACCAAATAATTCAATAATAATAATGCGAATAAACCGATTACGACGTCGGCCATTTTATGTAAAAGCCTAGCCAGGCACAAGCAATGTTTATCAGTAGTAATAAATTATTTTAATTATTTCTTGAGGGGCTTAATTTCATTAAAAATATTTTACCAACATATTTCAAATCATTCTCACTCTTTTATTATTAGTAAAAAAAATTTTTCTATTGATTGAAAATAACTTATTTTTTCCAACAAAACTGATTTTTTCACCATATTCTGTAAGCCCTCTGTCGTATAACTTTTGTATGATTCTTCGAACAATAAAAAACTACAAAAGACTGAAATCTAATTTTAAATATTTTCAGTTTCAATTTTACAAATAAATAATATTGTTTGACTTGATTCAAATATCACGAAGCTGGCATGCTATTAAAGTTTTTTTATACCAATACGATTTTTCAATGAATCTTATTAAACTCTCGTCATCTCATTTTTTTCAAACGCCGCTTATTCTGCACCACACTTTAAATCAAAAATTTTCGAGTAGTTTGAGCACATTTATGAGCTATTTTTTGGCCTTTTTTTGCGAAGAACTATGATTTTAAAGACTAAATTTGTACCATTTCCAACGTCTGTCTGAAGTTGATTGGATGAAGTCTATGAAAAAAAAATCAAATAATAATAAAGATTTTTTGATTAATATATTCTGATTCAACAGTATATTTTGTTCATTTTGATTGTTCGCCATATTCTGCGCCGTTTCCAGCGTTTGTCTGATTTTGATTCAATAAAGACTACAAAAAAAAGTATAAACACCCATTGAACAATTCCATAGGCGTCTAAGATGTTTCAATGTGGGAAGAAAGAAAAGTCGAAACATGACTACCACAGTGACGAGTAATTTGGCGTACTTAAAATGCTTTATAGACTCGACTAGATTCAAAATGAAACGGTAGAAAAACATTTTTATTGCTGGAAGAAATAATTAAATGAACTATTAGTGACTGACTTGAGGGTTATTTGTATTAATACGTCAAGTAAGTGAGCTCATAAAACCGTTGACTTATGGCCCGTTTGTACAAGTCTGCAAGTCTCCACTCGATGTATTAGAACGTCGATTAACTCGCTGTTTAAAAGCTTGCAGCTGAAAAAGGAATGAAACAATTGGACGAGTGAGAAGGGATTAAAAAATTTAAGAACTTAAAAATAATAAAAAATAGAATTGGAAGTTTGGAGTAATCATGAAAATCCATAAAAGCCGCCTCCCTAGTCGACAGCACCAACTGAACCTCGTATAACACCGATTTAATTTCGTCTGGAGTATTGTTATCAGGGAATAAGATCAAAAAGCTCATTAATCAGACGACTACACTGCTACTTAAAAGCCCCCCAGAAGGATTTTAAAGCTAAAAATGAACATCGTCGTCGTTTGTTGCCTTCTCTCCGTCTCTCTGCAGGCCTCCGCCTCAGTGGAGATCTACTCCGCCATTGCCGACCTGACTGGCATGCTGAGAACGGAGCAAGCGCTGGCAGGTCACATCAGACACTACGTCAAAAAAGAACATTCGAGACTGCAGGCCCTTGAAAGGTGCTTTAGTGTGCCATCTCAAGTGATAAGACTTGTCTCAAGTAATTTGAAAACTACATTTTTAAATGTATAAAAAATCAAACCAACTTTAAAAACACATAAAAAACGACCTCTGAAGTGGATGTTGGTTGTTCATTTTTAAATCCAGAAAGTATTACATTTCTGAAATGCAACTCCGAGGATCGATTGTTTATGTTAAAATCTTCTCGAAAGATCGAGGTGCTTGGGTCTCTAGTGCATTAAATCTTCATCTTTCGTAAATCCCAGAACCCAAGTGGAAACTTTTTTTCCAAGTTAAAAAGTGACTTCTAATCAAACAACTCAAATCACCAAACAATCTTCCCACCACCGAACTTCCCCCCTTCCACCTACTCCTCCACTGTAGGGCAGCCGATGAGTTTGAACGCCACAGTTCAGAGGCGCTCAAGGAGCCGGATGCGCATGTTTCCAACCCCGTCAACGCCTACAAGCTCATCAAGCGCCTGACTCGAGATTGGAACTATCTGCGTCAACAGTATCTCACCACGTCACACATCGAAGGTCGGCTGCGTGACTGCGAAGTTAGCTGCGATAACTCATTTTCTTTGGCTCAAAGATTTTAAAAAAATTGTTTTTTATTTTTAAAATACTTTTTTAAATTATTTTTTTCTTTTTCTTCAAACCCTAACTGGCAATGTTTGAGTTGTTTTCATGGTCCACTCGGTTATCCATCAACACGTCTCACTAAGACAGCAACTCGACAATTAATTTTAACTTTTTTAAAACTGTCATATGTTAACATCATACCAAAACCACGTATGTTGTTTTATGTAATCTTTTTCTATTTATGGAGCGCTTCAGAGTACAGATATCCTGAAGGGGGAATCTTCAATTTGGATTAATGACATCTTGGAGTGGTTCTATCTCTGTATGTGAGAATAATCTGCGGAAGATATTTTCTGTTCTTGCTCCACTTCTCTTATCTTATCTGCGCATGATTTACTCCTTGTTGTTCTAAATAATAACAAAAACTAATTAAAAATCAAGTACAACGTTTTTCACTTGATAAATTGTCTTTTTTGAACATTTAAAAAATGTGTGTAACCCTTCAAAAAAACTCAGCTTTTCATATAAACAAAGAAACGCCTCCAAACCGTTATTACAGTCACAATCCTCCCAAGTGTTTTAACCACCCACACAATCACAACCCGCTTTAATTTTTCTCACTTCTCATCACGCACAAAAACCTCGCTTACTTCAGAGCTTCAAAAATTAGATTTATTACCAATAGTATTTTCACCATGAACATTATCATTAGTATTGCTTCTGTTCTTAACAAACTCTCTAACAGACTTCACCTCTCTGCTGGTCTCCATGGAGAGTTCCTTCCCAGACTATGAAGACCTCAGCGGAGCTGCCAAGGCCCTCTTCCGACTCATGGACACCTACGCACTCAACCCCCTCCACCCCTCTCTGGGCTTCTCACAGGATGGTCGCAGTAGTGGTCTTGGTGTTAGTGGCGGTGGTAGTGGCGGTGGTAGTAGCGGTGGTGGCAGTGACCAAGCTCAACTGTTCTCACGTGAGTATTGCAGCATTTTTATTTTATTCAATCGTACATTTTAAACCTTTTCAAACTCTGTCACACCCTATTACACGTTCTAAAACCTGTTCAAACCATCTTACAACTAAGTACAAAATGGTAAAACACATTACAACCTGTTACAACACGGCACAACATTTTACAACAAAGTACAAAGTTTTGAAAAACAGTACACCCGGTTTCAATACAGTACACGACCTCTTCGAGCTCGGCTTGGTGGCTTTTGAGTTGGAGCAGTACTACCACAACTACCTCCTCTTCAACGCCACCCTCTCACGCCTGCCATCTGGCGAAGCCATCAAAAGCGACCTGCCTATCAAGTCCTACCAAGTGTCCAATGTCAAACTGCTCGGCTACATGGCTTACTCGCTCTTCAAAGTAGTTTTCTTTCTACTTTTTTCTGTGTGTTGTTGTTTGTGAGTTTTTGTTTGTCTTTGTGTTGTTGGTGTGTTGCTATTTATGAGAACTGTCATGCCAGTTATTTTTTTCAGTCTGTGGGCTTTTATCTGTCCGTGTTCCTATCTGTTTTTGTGTTCTTTTTTGTCTATGTGTTTCTATCTGTTTGTGTGTTCCTATATGCTTGTGTGTTCCTAGCTGCTTGTATGTTCCCAGCTGCTTGTGTGTTCCCAGCTGCTTTTGTGTTCTTATCTGTCTGTGTGTTCCTCTTTGCTTGTGTGTTCTTATCTGTCTGTATGTTGTTGGATGCCCGTGGTTTGAAGCCTGAGCACGGGTTGTGGCAACACCGTAATGTGATGAGCACCCTTCTATGTGATCAGGGATTAAACAACGTTATAATCATCTTATTTAAAAAAATTGCCAAGTATATTAACGAGGTCAGTGCATTGTGTTTCTAAAATATTTAGAATTCCTATACTTCTCTCCAAATCCGCAACATTCAAAAGTATGATATACTGGAGACAAAAATAAAAATTTTATCTTTTCAATTAGTGTTTCAAATTTTTCACTAAAAACCTAGACAATCTCTACCGGAGATTCATCGGTAAGAACCAGCGGATTAAATTTTTATTAGTAGCAAGAGTTGAGTTACTCGGAGCTATCAACCCCTCCAGTTGAACCATCTACACAAGGCCTATGTGCACACCCTTGAACTTCTCAAAATCGGTGAGTTTCTGACCTTTTTTATTCACTCATTCACTGGTCTTGTTTTTAAACGTATATTTTTTTTCGCTCAGAAACCAATTTATCACAAAAATGTAAAACAAAATCGTCTCAAAATAGGAAAAAAAAATTAAAGTAAGTAACAGTGTACACCCATGTTTTAACTTTTGTTGAAAAAACATTTTAAATATGAGTGAATTTATTTAAAAATAATTGTTTATAGCCTAGCGGTTAACAAACTGAGTTGTTGAAACAATTAAACGAGAAGTATGTGATTTGGACTGAGAGTTTGATTGAACGAAAATACCGAGATAGAAATCTGTAATTAAAATGTTTGAGTGGTTCTTTTGAACAGTCTATGATCAGCACTATGAAGATGTTTCGATTAGATTAGATTAAATTCAAATGAAAAATTTACTCAATAACAGACGCCACGCTGGGATTGAACCATTGGTAGGAAGAGCTAGTTCTTTGCGGATTCTTCTTTGAGTCACCTGTACTCAACGATTAAATCCCTTATTTGAAAGTACTTTCAAATCACGTTGATGAGTTGCATAAAATGGCGTTAAGTTGAAATATAATCTGATGTAATGGCTCAAAAGTGCACCAGACGAAAGTTCAGCGAACTGTTTTCACGACTACGAACAAGTTGTAGAAAAGCAGACTTTCATTAGATCGGGTTTGCACTCGAAACTAGGACTTGCAGCTCAACACATGTGCACAATTTAACCTCTCCTTAGTACATTTAGTAATGAATTTATTATTACGAAAACATTGCAGTGAAGTTGTTTTTAAATTAATAACATCGCAATTGGATTTTTTTCATAATTCAAAAAATTATATAAATTTTTTCGATGAAAATAGACGCAATAAGCTCTGAAAGGATATAAATCCAACGAATGGTGGGATTCCCATTGCAAACTAATTATGACCGAGCCACTATAAATAGAAAGTACATTACAAAATAGAAAACAATGTTGTTTTTTTAAAGACTAATTTTAACAGAACGACAGTTGTTCAATAAAAACTCAACAAAAACGTATTCACTCAATACACAATTCTCCTTCCCACTTCCCTTCCACATTCCTTCTTTTCTTATTATTTTTTTATTCCTTCTTCTTACTCCACCCACCACCACAACCTACAGATCCGACCATACAGACAGGCCTGGACAACAAGGAGTTATTGGAAGCTGCCCTCAAAAGAAGAGCCATGGAGAAGGACACGGAGGAAGAAGGAAAGGTGGTGCAAAGACCCTTGGATGAGTGAGTGATGGTGGTTGCATGGTGGTTGTTTGATGGTGGGTGGTAGATGGTTAGTGAGTGAGTGGTGGCGGTTGCTTGATGGTGGTTTGTGGCTGAATAGTTGATGGATGGACATTTGATGGGTAGCTGGCTAATAATTATTTTCTCAAATGTGTTGTAACAAAGCTCTTTTAAACCACTTTATTTCCACCTCAAAAAGCTTCAATACGCAGCCAACGCATGCTCATTGATTGAACTACAGCTTCAAAAGCAGTGAAGAATTTGCCGATTACGAAAAACTTTGTCGCGGTGAAAATTTGTCTGTAAGTTGAAACAAACATGAATCCAATACTTATATAAGTTTCACAAAATTTTCTCTTTCTTTCTCTTCTGCTTTTTGCTCTTCCTTCTTCTCCTCTTCCTCCTCATTTTCATTTTTTTCTTTTTCTTTTTCTTCTTCATTTTTTTTTTAATCTTTTTTTTCCTTTTTTTTCTTCCTCCTTCTTTTTTTTTTTTTCTTTTTTTCTTTCTTTTTCAATTTTTCCTTTTCACTCAGCCCCCCAAGGAAGCACCCAACGAGGCGTACTGCAGGTACCAACGCCACCACCCCCTCTTCTTCCTCAAACCCCTCAAGTCCGAAACAATCGCCACTGCGCCTTCCATCACCCTCCTTCATGACGTCATTAGAAACCAAAGAATCAACCACATCATCCAACTCGCCAACCCTAAGGTTCCCACTACTGCACTCTTCCTCCCAAGTCGCCATTCTCACTTCCTTCGCAAACCACATCTGATGTTTATTCACACACACATACATATATTTTTGTATGCTAGGTTTTGAGTAAATATACAAAAATATATTAATACATACACGTTTATATAATATTGATAGAATTTTATTGAATTTTTTTAAACACTACCACCACCACCACCACCCCCAGCTGGATAGAGCCAAGGTTCAGGACACGCACACGGGTGAGCAGTGGCGTGCAGACTACAGGATCGGAAAGAAGTTAAATTTCACATTTATCTCAAAATGTTTGCAAACGTTGCATAAATCAATGAGTTTCAAACCGAATAGAACAAAGTCGATGTTAAGCCGATATTGGGCCGATATTGGGCCGATATTGGGCCGATATTGGGCCGATATTGGGCCGATATTATAAAATTAGCCATTCATATGTATATTCCGATGTAGGTAGTTTGGAATGTTAATACGATTCTCTTAAGTGGCGATTGGTTGCAACGTATTGATTAATATAATGGGGCTCGTAGGTTTTGATAAGGACCAAAGCGCGTTCTACTACCGCACTGATAAGCAGGTCAGGTCGATAAGACACTGTTGTTGTGGTTCCACGGATAACAATGCCAGGGGTGATGAAAGGGCTTGAAGATAAATGGGGGCGATGAGTGAATGTTGAACATTGTTGAGAAAAATATTAATTTATCTGTGAATTTAAAAAATCAAAGAAAGCTTCATAAATAAAGAGAAAAAATGAAAAGTGATGTGAAGCATGAAAAGCAGCACATAATGTTATTGCGAGAAGAAGGGAGGTTGGTTAAGTGGAGGACCTCTTCAGACTGAAGTGCTTTTGATTGAGTGCAGACACCAACTGAACCTCTTGTGAACTGAGCAATAACTTAAAAAACTAAGTTTTTTTCAAAAGAATATTGCTTGAGAATAGTTTTGAACAAAATACAGTTCAAAAAATTGTTTTAACAATTTAGCAAACCAGCCTACTAACAGCCTCAGCCATCAGCAAATTATCCTACTGATCATCTACTCTAAGTAGATGATCGGTATTGAACTTTTGTACCACACACGAAAACAACTACCACTTGTAGCACATACAAACATTAGCTAGAACACATACAAATACTACCCTTAAACACATACATATCCATTTAGAAAATAAACAAACACCCATCAAAACACACACACAACCGCCTCACAGTGCCTGGTTGTCTGACAACGAGGCAAGTACCAAAAGGGTTTCCTTGACAACGGCTGCTTTCTCCAACCTCACACTAGACACTGTGGAGTATTTGCAGGTGACTGCTGTTCAGTCTGAGTGCCCCTCTCTAGAGGTCTCAGTGGTGTTTCATCGATGGCCTGAGTTGTTTTATCAGTGCTGCTCTGTGCTGTTGAACTATGTTCCTTTTTCGCTCAGAATAATTTAAATGATGACCGTTTCAACAAACCTATTCGTCACCACTGTTCTTTATCTCCTTCTGGCACATATACTCGCTTCATACCACCACACACCACGGTCGAACAAAAACATGGTGTTCACCACTCCACCCACCACCCCACCCACCACCCCACCCACCACCCCACCCACCACCCCACCCACCACCCCACCCACCACCCCACCCACCACCCCACCTACCACCCCACCTACCACCCCACCTACCAACCCACCCACCACCAGGTGATGAACTATGGCATCGGTGGTCATTACGAACCTCACTATGACTTCTCCACCGTAAGAAACAGACCACTGTCGCTATGGTGGTGGTGATAGTGGTGATGATGCTGGTGGTGAAGTGGTGGTGATGATGGTGGTGATAGTGTTGGTGGTGATAGTGTTGGTGGTGATATTGATGGTGGTGATGATGGTGGTGATGATGGTGGTGATGATGGTGGTGATGATGGTGGTGATAGTGATGGTGGTGATAGTGATGGTGGTGATGATGGCGGTGATAGTGATGGTGGTGATGATGGTGGTGATGGTAGAAGGGGAAGAAGTTTGCTAGTTGTAAAACAGAAACAAAAAGTGGAATTGAAAACGCATGGAAGAACAAGGGGAACCTCAATCACATGCCACCGCAGAAGCACCAAGCGAAAGATAAAGAGATGGGAAACAGAATTCTGACCTGCCTTTGCTATGTTGGACTAGCTACATTGAAGTTCAATTTTGAGAATTTTAAAAATGAACCGAAGTTTCAATTTTTTATACTTTCTAAACAGTTGTCTGATGTGCATGCGGGAGGAGCCACTGTCTTCCCGAAGGTTGGAGTCAGAATATCCCCCGAAAAGGTGCTGGTGGTGGTGGTGGTGGTGGTGGTGATGGTGGTGGTGGTGGTGGTGGTGGTGGTGGTGGTGGTGATGATGATGATGATGATGATGATGATGATGATGATGATGATGATGATGATGATGATGATGATGATGATGATGATGATGATGATGATGATGATGATGATGATGATGATGATGATGATGATGATAATGATGATGATTATGATGATGATGATGATGATGATGATGATGATGATGATGATGATGATGATGATAATGATGATGATTATGATGATGATGATGATGATGACCTCCAATCCTCCCACTTTTCCTTCATGCCAGGGCGCCTGTGCCTTGTGGTACAACCTGTTCAGGGATGGAGGGGGAGACTTGTCCACCTGGCATGCAGCCTGCCCCGTCCTAGTGGGCAACAAATGGGGTGCATGGTGTTTTTTGGTGGTGGCCGTGGTGTTCTGGGGTGGTGGTGGTGGTTTGGGGTGGTTGGTGGTGGTTGGTGGTGGTTGGTAGTGGCGGTGGTGGTTTGGGGTGGTTGGTGGTGGTTGGTAGTGGCGGTGGTAGTTTGGGGTGGTGGTGGTGGTTTGGAGCGGTTGATCTGTGGTAGTGTTTGAAGAAAAAATGTTACGTGGGGTTTTCAAGACGACAAAAAAGTTGAAAACTGTTTTTTTAAGCGGCTTTGTGAATACTTTGAAACGGCTTTTTACAGCGCGCAACAACACGCAGTGGCGAACAAGTGGTTCCACGAAAGAGGGCAAGAGTTCGTGAGGCCATGTTCCACCGTGCCTGACGATGGAGACAATGACTACTACGACGAGGATGTGTCTTTCGACGATGTGAAAGGGAGGGAAGAGGATGGGAAGAAGGAAGAGGGGAAAGAAAAGAAGGAGGAAGAGGATGAAGAGAAGAGAAAAAAGGTTTATAGTGTTGGAAAAACTGATGATGGTGAAGAGAGTGGTGGAGATGAGAAGGGGTATGAGGATGGTGGAAATGACAATGCAAGCAGGAACAATGCCGCTATTGAAGCGGTTGCTGATGGGGGAAGACTACAGCTTGAATTTAACAAATATTAAGGTGATGACGCTGAAAGAATCAGAATGGAACGCATGGTTGTTTGTGATGGCGCTCTGTGATGGGGTGTGTTGAATATCATTCGAAGCTTTCAATCGGCTTGAACGAGTGAAACCAGTGGCACACCACAAAGGGTGTTCCGAGACGGAAACTCAATTAGACAGTTTCAGTGCATTTGGGATCTTGTTCATTGTGACGCCAAAGATTTTAATTCAACAACCTCTCTCATTTCATTTATGAACAATCATTCAACCTAGAGTGGAACCTTTAGTTTAAAAATTAATTTTTCATTCGCAAGCATTCATTAGCGAAGATTTATAGCACGAGTGAGTTCTACCTACTTGTTTATAACACTTTCAACGTCTTTTTCGATTCCTCTACATCTTGAAACATCTATTTAGTCTACAACCTTTGCATAAATTTCTTGTTTCAAGCTCGGTACAAACATTGTCTGTTCAAAGCTTGAATGATCACCAACCATTGGCACTCTTACGCGGCTCTCCATCTTTTCACAACATTTATCTCTTCTTCAATTCAATATAATTGGAAAATTCTCTAACAAAACTTCCACTTCAGTCGAAAAACTTTAGTTTTATTGTTCATGAAAACCTTGTGCAACCATGCCTCTTTGCTACCTCGTGACTGTATGCAATGCAATACAATACAAATACGAATACTATTGTAGTGGCATTAACCCCGCAGTGTTTTGAAGCCACTCAAAACTGCATGGTGACTGTAACCATCCCTTTGCCATCATTTCACAAAGAGGTTTTTTTGCGCATTTAACTTGAAAAGTGTTAGTATCGAATGAATAATTTGCATGAAAACATTCAAAATTTATCAAAGTTTTTATTTTTTCGAAAAACTGAAGTTCTTTCGGGTCTTAGTTTATAATTGGAAGTGACAAATTTAAGGAATCATATACAAATGACAAATTTATCATTTAATCTGATACTTCCAAACAAAACTAAAAAAACAGTCTTTTTCAGCTCAAAATAAAAATGCATTTCAAAAACAAAAAGACTTATCTCGTAACATATTCAAAACTCGAATATGGCGAGTGATAAAGTTTTAACTTTTATCGAACAAATAAAAATTTTATTTATAAAAAAAAGAAAATTTTTTTGTGAAAATTGAAATAATTAAATAATTTTTTTTTGCTTTTAAAAACTTATTTTGTTGAAAAGTCATGAAATATTGATGGTATAGTTTCCATCGGAAACACTGCGAATCTTGTGTTTCAATGAAAAATATTATTTGCGGCATCTTAAGAGACTGCTCTTGGCAATGGTGAGTACGTGGTGTGAGGTTGTGGCCTTGAAGTGGAAAGGGGGAGACAAGCGATTGGGTGATTAAAAATAAAAAAAAATAGCTCAAATAAAACGCTCTATCTGTGTCATTTCAGTGTGGTGTGGGTGTATTGAGTGGTGGTGCGGTACTTCTGGTGTTTGTGTGTGTGTGCGTTTGTATGTATGTATGTATGTATGCATGTATGTATGTATTTATGTATGTATGTATGTATGTATGTATGTATGTATGTATGTATGTATGTATGTATGTATTTATGTATGTATGTATGTATGTATGTATGTATGTATGTATGTATGTATGTATGTATGTATGTATGTATGTGTGTATGTATGTATGTATGTATGTATGTATGTATGTATGTATGTATGTATGTATGTATGTATGTATGTATGTATGTATGTATGTATGTATGTATGTATGTATGTATGTATGTATGTATGTATGTATGTATGTATGTATGTATGTATGTATGTATTTATGTATGTATGTATGTATGTATGTATGTGTGTTTGTGTGCACGCGCGTGTGTGTGTGTGTTTGTGTGTGTGTGTGTGTGTGTGTGTGTGTGTGTGTGTGTGTGTGTGTGTGTGTGTGTGCGTGTGTGTGTGTGTGTGTGTGTGCGCCTGTTTGCGCATGCCTTTTGTATTTTCTTTCTTCCCTAATTGTTGCCATGATGGATGAACTGATTAGATGGTCATGATCGATTAATCGATCGCAACAATTTCTCTTCCCGATTTTTGCACTCCTAAATATTTTCCGATTCCTTAAAGACCAACAATGAAAATTTACACGTTTCAACGCTTTTAATTTCGAAAAACTGAGAGTAAATTTTGAACATGAGTTAAAAGGTTGGACGATGTACGCAGCACCTGCTAATGCTCGCTTCAATGGGTGCTCACTTCTGTTCCATCATCGGGCCATTCTAAAGCGAAAATTCGGCTGCTTCATTAAATTTTCCATGCAGCTTTGATTGGTTTGTACTAACAACCCTTTTTGAGTTTCGGAAAGCTGGATAATTCATGGAAAAGTTGGCCCTTTGGTGCACTCACTTTGTAGCAAGTCAATAAATATTTCAGTGCGTGTTGAACAAGTAAAAAATTATTGAAACTACCAAATTGAAGATGACTTCGATAAACAAACTTACTTCTACGCACACTCACGTCGAAAACAGTAAATGATCGGAAAGTCCTTAAGAACAAACTTAAGCTTTCATCTAATCGAACTCGAAAAATGCTTTAACAGTGCCAAGTTTTGTTGAAAACGTTTCAAAAAAATGAATTAATTCAAAAGATTGACTGCAAAGCAAAAAAAGGTAATTTCTTCCATTTATAAACTGAAAACCGTTTAAAAAAGTCTGCAAACTAAATTGACGTTGACTTATCAAGCCTCTGTGAAGAGACACCAAATCATGTCGCCGCAGTCCTCAATGGTCGAAGCAAATAAATGCCTTGTGACGGCAACGAAGATGCAACCATTGGAAGATAACTTATTATGGGCTCAATTGACATTCTTATCTACCCGTACAATCAGACACTTTCATAAATTCAAAAGCGTTAAGAATTCACTGAAAATTTAACACAATTTTAATGATTTCAAAAACGAAGCTTCGAATGCATCGCATGCTGTTGCCGTGAAGAATTCACGGTGATAACACAGGCCTGTGAAGTCATCGTCTCTCCACTATGATCAGCCAAACTTCGTTGCGTAACAATGGAGCTTTAGAATATAAGTGAAGTACTTACAACGTAATGAAAAGTTATGTTTCAATATAAATCTTAATATCGTTATCAAAATTTCAAAGAATTTAATTGAAAAATTTAAAAAGCAAAAAATGATTTTTGAAACTAAAATTCTTCCGGATTAAAATGAATTTTTTAAAGTTTCAATTAATGACGAAAAGTGACAAGTTTGTAAGCTTTCCAACATATTTTCTGTTTTAATGTCAGAGTTGGAGATCTGTTGCATTATAAATGAACCACTAACTCCTCAGGGCATGTGCGTAATTGAAACTAATGCAAGATTACCGCAATAACAAGCGAACCCATTGATACACACGCTTGTGACGCACTGTGTGACGACGATGACAACAACTCACAAAAGATTATCTTTTGGCTGTAATTACAAATACAAAAAACTTTTTAATTGCAAATAAATTCAATGCGAAACACATTATGGTTATTAAGGTGGACTTAACCCGAAGACAGTTGATACAACGTACAAAAGGTTTCTCCAAAGACATTTCATTAATGCGCTCAACGTCATATTTCGACGTTTAATGCACAGGGGCTGACCAAAAGGTTAGCTTTGGTGCTTCGGTGGTTGGCTATGAGTAATCGTCCCATTGGCGGGATACTCCATGCTTGAATTGTAAACTTTAGAAGGGTTAAATCTTCCAAGTGGCCGAGAAGCCCCATTGAATCAAAGCCACTGGTCCAATGGAACTCTTCCAGTGCAGAATTTTTGCCACAGGAAAGTTGAAAATCAAAATTGGAAAATCATTTTTACATAATCATCATTCTCCGTGACGTGGTCAACCCGTCAATATTTATCTTCCGTTGTTTCCATTGCTATCACCGCTATCACCTTTGCTTTCATCTCGCCCATTAATTTTGTTCTGCGTACCATGGCCAATAAATCCACAAAGCGTGAATTTCTAATAGTGACCTCTGAATAAGCTATAGCGGGATGCTTGAATGTCCTTACTCAAGTATTGAATTTGAAAACAACTTTTCATGATACGAGAATGATTGATTCTTCCAAAAACTTTGGAAAGAATTTTTGCCTTCACGGAAGCATGCATCCTCTGTGTTCTGTGAAGAAATAGTCATTTGCATATTTTTCGCTAAGATACAACCTTATGCATTAAAGGTGTCTTGTGAATGGTAATTATTTTATCACTATATCTCCCACACTCCCTCTCACCATTCCATCTAAATTTTTTTCTCATTTTCACAGCCAACTGGAGGTGATTTTTTTAATTATTTTTTGATATACTCACAAAACTCTCTTTTTCGTTGACACACTGACTTCCCGAACCATTGTTTGCCATTTTCTTCATCAATCAAACCTTCAAAACACTTTTTAGATTTTTCGAAGCTGAAAAGATCCATCCACTTTGGGCCCTTTCATCTTCAAGGTTACCACGCCTCCCTCCGGCACCCATCTGCACCCTCCTATTCATCCTTCATTTCACTTTTGTTTCAATTCTTCATCAGCCTTTGTTTCGTTTCTTTCTTCCAACTTTTCAACTTATTTTTCCGTCTGTTTTTCTTCATTTTTTAATTCATCCACTCCTTCAATCGTTCGCTTATCCACTTTCTCATCTATTGCATCATCAGGCTCTTCTTGCTTTGTAGCCACAGTGGATTTAACGTGAGCGATATGTTTAGTGGGTTTGCTTTGTGTCTGGATGGGGGGAGAAGATATGTTGAAATCGGAAAATTTTTTAAAAGACAAATTAGTTGAAGTAGTGTTCAATTCTTCAGATTGGGAAGTGGTTATGTGGTTAGTGGTCTGGTTGGTTGTTTGACTGGTGGGTTGGTTGGTTGTTTGGTTGGTGGGTTGGTTTATGGTTTGGTTGGTGGTATGTTTGCTGGAATGGTTGGTTGTTTGGCTGGTGGTATGGCTGAATGTCGGACAATGGGAGTTGATTGCTGATGAATGCCTTGCAGGAATAATGATGGAAGTCTGTTTGTAGGTCTGGGGGCTTGAGAGATGGCTGGATGACGTATTGATCGCCTGGGGGAAAGAGGTTAGAGGAGAAGTTACAAGATCTGATGCCGGTGTCTGAGTGCTTTGGACAAGATAGGAGTGGTTATTGAAGAAGAGTGGAATAGAGGGGGTGATGGTGGTGAAAGAGGGGTGGTTAGAAAAGGAGTTGTTGGAGGAAGGGTTGTTGGAGGTAGTGGTAGGAATGAATGGCAGGTGGTTAGAAGGAGAAGCATTAGAGGGAGGATGGTTTGAAGGAGATTTTTGAAGAAAAGGGTGGTTAGAGGGGTGGTGTGAAAGATGGCTAGAGAAAGGGTTGGAAGGATGTTTGGAGAGGGGGTTGGAGGGAGGGTTGTCAGCACAAGGGTTGTTAGAGGGGTGGTTGTAGGTAGTAGGCCAGGTTGATGGTGATGGATGGGTTCTATCGCTGCGAAAGTTGATTAATGGAAATGATGTTTTGTTGTTGCGACGTGAATGGATCTTGTTGAGGCTGTTGTTGTTGAAGTTGTTTTTATTGTTGTTGTTTTTGTTGTGAGTTGCAGAAACAAATTTGTTTTCATTTATTTTCTCGTCAGTTGTGTTATTATTATTATTATTATTATTATTAATATTGTTATTTTTATTATTATTATTATTATTATTATTATTATTATTATTATTATTATTATTATTATTATTATTATTATTATTATTATTATTATTATTATTATTATTATTATTATTATTATTATTATTATTATTATTATTATTATTATTATTATTATTATTATTATTATTATTATTATTATTATTATTATTATTATTATTATTATTATTATTATTATTATTATTATTATTATTATTATTATTATTATTATTATTATTATTATTATTATTATTATTATTATTATTATTATTATTATTATTATTATTATTATTATTATTAGTATTATTATTATTATTATTATTATTATTATTATTATTATTATTATTGTTATTATCAGTATCATTACTATTATTACTGTTTTTATTCACATTGTTGTTATTTATATTGCTGCTGTTAATGGTGCCCTCAGATGGCTTGAGCTTGTGTGCGATGATGTATTTGTGACTATCCAAAATGCTATTTTTGTTGTTGTTGCTACTGTTGTTGTTGCTGTTGCTCTCAAGGTTATTTTTGTTTTCATCCTTGTTGAAGTGACTGCTTGCAGCGGCTGTAACAGAAGTGACGTCATTAACGTCATTTTTCACAGTTGAAATAGAATCCTTGGTTTGTGTGTTTCCCGAAATCTTGTTTTTTGTTTCAGACTTGTTGTTTTTGTTGTTGTTGCTGTCTGATGGAAATAGTTCTTTTTGTTTGATGATTTGTTGTTGTTTTTGTTGTTTGTGAGGTTCGTCGAAGAGCAAGAACTGGTAAGGAATGTTTTCAAGTAGTTGTTGCTGACCCAGCTGTTTACATATCAACAGCCTGTTGATGTTATTGATGAGGTTGTTGTCGTTCTTGTTGTGGTCGAAGTTGCTGTAAAAGTTGTGGTCAACCCCTTGCAAGTAGGATGTTTCGATGAAGGATATGTTTGTTGAAGCAATATTATTGTTGTTGTTGTTTTTATAGTTTTTAACAACATCCAAAACAAATTTGTTGCTGATTTTGTCAGCATAGTAATCTTCGCTCATCTCGTCGATGAACGGTTCATTCTGTTGCTCCACCTGCTTGTAGGTGGAATTGTTGTTGTGACACAACATGAGGCTCTTCTCATTGTTACACAGCTTGCCGCTTATGTCTGCAGAGAACTTGTCGGTGAAGGGGGGGTCGTTGTTGTGAGTTAACTCATAACCGCCTGTGTTGAGTGCAAGAATGAAAGTTGAGAAAGATTTTTATGCGTATGATTGAAAAATATGAAGCTTCAGATAGTTTTCTTGTTCGCCAGATGTACAATAATGTAACTGAGTATAGGTTTTTGTTACAGTTTAGCGGATCATCATTGAAATTCTTTGCGGAATATTAGCCACCAAACAAAAAAAAACATAGAAGGTTCAACAGAGCACAAGAGGATCACTCACAGTTGTCACTGAAGCAACCACCACAGCAATAGTCTCGACAGGCGGCTGAGAGATCGTTGTCGGGGTAGAGTTCGTTGGTCCTGGGAGCCTCTCGCAGCTTGTGGCAACAGCGACAGCAGCAGCAACAGAGCAACCATGCCACGAAGATGACCACTGCCACACAAGCAGTGGCCATCAGCACCGGGTTCGACACGATGTATTTGTACAGCTCGCTGTGGAACGCATTGAAGCCACTGATAGATGTTTCATAAAAAACTTTTTTTTTGATCCACTGGATACAACAAATCACCACAGACCTTTGCAGGAACACAACTCGCAGTGCACGCTCGCAGCGCCTAATTCTGCTTTATCGGATTTGGCGTTGACAATTAGTTCAATGAAAGTGCAGTGGAAACATGCGGTAAACTTAATTAACCTATTTGTTCTGTCCATTCCGCTCTGAATTTTTATTTGCCATTTGCCTTCTTCAATTTGTCATTCGCTGTAGCGATTGCATTTCGATTCGAATTCTTTTGTGCTTCTGTTCAATAAAATTCGCATGAGAGTTTCGAAAATGATTATTTTTGAACATCGTTCGAAAAAGAAGAATTCAGATGGAAAATTTCAAGCTTGAATTGAGAAATATTGAAAAAGAAAAGATGAGATAGTTTTGAAGGATCGAAGAAATTTGAATTTCATAGACAAAATTAAAGAGCGCATGGATTATGGAACATAATTCAACAAAATCGAAGCTTTATAGCAAACAATTCAACGGAATTGTCGGAATTGAATTTCAAAGAAGGCTGGAGGATGAAAATTGCACTGAGCTTTTGCGTCTGCCTCTTAGCAAGCGTAT
The DNA here is from genome assembly GCA_947562095.1 of Branchellion lobata. NCBI lineage: Eukaryota > Metazoa > Annelida > Clitellata > Hirudinida > Piscicolidae > Branchellion > Branchellion lobata. Next base: position 11,196,818 of record OX387248.1, on the reverse strand, counting down.
GCGCTTGTGGGGTCGAGAAGGCGCTTTAATTAATGTGGCCTGCCTCTGATGAGGCTCATGGCCTTGTGGCACCAGCACCGATGCTCCATCCTTTCAATTATTTCGCAATTTCCTGCCACTCGGCCCCTCCACTTGTTTATGAACAACTTTTGTGTTTTATGAACAGGTTTTTATGTTTCATGAATGCTATTTTTTGGCTTTTATGAATAATTTTTGCATATTTTTTTGAATCATTTGAAATATGCTTTTACGTTTTTTAGAATTATTTATAAATATCTTTTGTGAGTGTTATTTCTTTTTTTTTGAATTAAAATCTTTTGAATTCATAATTATTTCTAAGCGCCATCTCATAAACTTCATATTTACAAAAAAAAAATTAATTTCAAATTGTTTTTGTTTTTGTGTATTAATAAAATAATTTACGTGCGCAAAACTTTTTTCTTCAAAAATTTTCTTATTCTTTTTCAAGTATCAAATTTTATTTTAAAAATTCGAGCATAAACTTTCATGAATCCAGAAGATTCTTTTAAACCAGATTTATATTTTTCTAACACCTCGTTTGCATAGAAATGAAACATTTTATCTAATTAAAAAATAAAAAAATAAATTTCTAAATAAATACGTGGTTTATAATAATATAATTGAAAATAAATGCCTCTATACATCCTCAAAAGTAACTCAGTAATTAATTAATGAGTGAGAAGGAAGAATCATCTGAAGGAATATTTATAAACATAATAAGTTATTAAATAATGAACTTTCAGTTAATTTGATTATAAAATATTCGAAACGCAAGCAGAATTGAAAGTCGGAGATTAAATCGGATTTATTTCTCGAGACGTGAAAATTAATTTTGAAAGACAAGATAACAAAAAGTGCAAAAAAAACAAATAAAATGGAAAAGAACACAAATGGAACTCAGAAGCGCAAGAAAGGCAAGAGGGGGGCAACCTGTGTGTAGAAGGGGACCCTGGTGAATGAGTCTCAAAAACGGTGTCCGAGCTCTCTACACACCTGAAGACGTTCCAGTTCTGGTGGTACCTTGGTGTGGTGGTTGTTGGTGTGGTGGTTGTTGGTGTGGTGTTTGTTGGTGTTGTGGTTGTTGGTGTGGTGGTTGTTAGTGTTCTTCGTGTGGTAGTTGTGGTGGTTTCTTCGTAATTGTTGAGGTTTTTTATTGTTGTTGTGGTAGTTATTCTGGTTTTTATTGTGTTTCTTGTTGTTGTTGTGGTAGTTATTCTGGTTTTTATTGTGTTTTTGTTACAAGGAACAAAACTTCAATAAACCATACCGGCAACTACCAGCACTCACCATCACCACCACCACAAAAACCATCGCAACAATCACCACAACCCCCAACAGCTACCACCACAACCACCAACACAACCACCAGCCAGCACCTGCAGCACATGAGAGCACTCATGCTCCGGAAGACGCAGCAGCAGTGGTCTAGGCTGGGCGCGTAGTGGCGCACAGTGCACACGTGAGTGAAATATACGTATTGCTTCAGCAGACACTCCTCCAAACCCCCTCCTCCTCTGCCTTCTCTCACTCCCATGGACCCGTTCGTCTTGGAAACTGAAGGAGGTTGATTGAGGTGAGAAGATCGTTTTTACTTGGTGTGCTATTGAGAAACTGTGCTTGAATGGGAGTAAGAAGAAGTTGTGAAGAGTTCCCAAAAGTTGTGGTAAATTACGAAATAGGTTGTTTTATTGCCTCTTGTTAAAAAGGCCAGCGAATAGGCGCGGGAATTGATTTTATTATTCTGTAATATGACGTTGACTACGCTTGCAAAGCAGTGAAAGCCATCCCAGCGGTGATAGTGATTCGAGTTAGTTTCATTGGAATTTACACATGTGCGTTACTTGGACTCGTGTTTCAAAGTGGGCGAAAAATATTTTTCCTTAATTGGCAAAAAAAAGAAACAAAATATTTCATGAAAGTGTTGGAATTCTGATCATGTTTCCAAGTTTTAGTGATGTGAGTTTTTTTTCTCAATATTTTTTAAAATTTTCTATTATATAACTGGACGGTAGGGTGGAAATTCCATTAAAAAACAATTTTTCCCTTTGGAAGCTGTATGTTTACTCAATTGGATTACAGAATGCATTGGTTGGTTCTATAAAAATATAATAACATTTATATTTAATTGATTTTGAAACCTTATGAAAGCATAAAAAAACCAAATGTTTTAAAACATAATAAAAGACAAAATGTCAAAATGCATTTGCTACCTGCTCAACTAAAAAAACTTATGCCTTTTATTTACTTTCAAAAAGGAATTTTTTTCAATTTGCAGACGGAAGGCACAGTGTAGTAAAGGGCAAACAAAGCGCTGACAACAATAAAAAGGAAGATGTTAAAAAGCAAAAAGGGTCATAAAACTGATCTATTCAGGCCTTTGCAACCACAAAAATTAAACACAACAACCTCTTTAGAGTTTTCACAAATTATTTTATTTAAAGGTAGGAGTTATTAGCGGACTTGAGGTTTCATTTGTATAGTGGAAATGAATAGAAGATGAAGAATGGAAGAATTGAATGGAAATGGAGTGCCTCGACTCCAGTGCCTTTCATTTAATCAGCATTAAGAACTAAATGTGAGGGTCCGTTGATTTCCCGAAACTGAAATCGACGTGGAATTCATGGTTTTCAAATGAACATTGGAGAAATAATGAAGTTTTCTCAAAATTCTTCCAAGAAACAATCGCCAATCAAACCTCCTTTCGAATTTGTTTGACTTTGATTTACACAGGATTTTTAATGATTTAAAAATAAAAAAAGCTACAAAATTGAATCAACTTGTTGAATCAGTTTGACGCAAAGCTTTAAAAAAAACTTTAAAAAATCCGCAAAACTCACACTCCTTTCGACACACACTGGCCTGAGCTTGACTGCAAGACGCTTCTGTGGTGACACGTGAAAACTTAATTTGATCAAGTCTCTATCAATTATCGTCTTGATGGAAATGAAATTTCTCCGATAACACAAAAAAAGATTATTCAATGAGCAGCTTCTAATTCATAATGCTGAAGATGGTTGCATTGGAAATGTTGAAAGCATGGAGTTCCAAAGATTATGGTCAACGTAGCAGAATTATTGATTATTTGATTAAAAATTTAAAACTTTTTCAGAAAATTTATTCGCATCGGTAGTTTCATTTTCGTGGAGAAATAAATTATTTTTTTAGCATTTTAAACTTGAAGTTGTGTACTCAGCAATGTTTGTTGAACAAAAGGAAGAATGAATATTTTATTGGCAATAAACCTAAAAGATTGAGTTTTTCCATTCGCTGTAAAACTTAAATAATTTTGTTTTTAAAATTTATTGCCTTTTAAGGGTTCATTTATTCGAAAGTAACTGCGCTAGGACTTTTATTCGATTTTCAAACAAAATGTTTGTATCTAAAAAGTTAATTTTAAGTCAAAAGACAGTATTGGAGCCGCATGAGGCATAAAAACCTTTGTGAACACTGCCTGCCTCTACAGCCTGCAAGAACAACATGCCGACGAAGGCGGTCGCGGACACGCAGAAGCAATGCCAAACAAGCAGCCAGTATCCAACAGCCAATGATTCTCTCAAAAACTCAAGCTACAGAGATTTTTAATCATGGGATTAATTTTGTTTGGGAACTTTGAGCATACCAGAATATTTTCTTCTTCAGTCCACAATGACCATAGTTTATTGCTCCAAACGTTCCGATGAAATTCCTTTTTGAGGAAAAAGAAACTTGAACGACTTGTGAATCTATGTACAAAGCTGATGCTTTTGAGTCTTTATTAATTAATTATTAATTAATTTATTAATTGCTCAAAGAATTAAAAAGAACTCAATGGTTTTATTTTCAAAAACCTTATCTCTTTTCAAAACTTTCAACAACCACCTCAAACAGCCTTCTCAACTATCTTCTTTCAGCAAAAAAATTATTTTTTAATGGTTTGAAAAGATTTTTTTTTTCGAAATTGTTGTTTCTTTTCATTTGTTTCCAAAATGTTCGTGCTGAAATCGATGTTCGTGACTTGTTTTGTTGGCAGTATCCGGAGACCGCTACAATGATACCTCTTCCACAAACACCTCCTCAACCCCCTTCCAATTAATTTCTTTTCACTCCTTGGTGTTTCAGTGATCAAACAAATGTTCTTCCATTATTTTCATACTTTTAAAAAGGAAATTAACAAAAGTAATTACTTGCACTCTCAAACTCGAAAGGAAGCCAGAGATTGGCTTAGGGTCATTCCAGTAAAAAAATTCAAATTTGAAAACTTTTTGGTTGAACTTGAATTTAAAAAAACGCCCAGAGATCAACTTGAATTTTTAGTCTTAGAAAGTTTACATAATTTTTTTTTTCTCTAATAGGTGTGAACTACGCATCCGTCCATCATTCATTCAAGGCGGATGTACTGGAACCGTAGATTTTAAGAATCTAATGCCCCCAATTGGAGCATGGATTGTCTTATCACTGGTGCAACAACCACCGCTTTGTACCGCTGCTGATATTTGATAAAATATCAAACAAAATAAATGAGATATCCAAAAATTGATAAGTTAATTGAAAAATACTTGCGTGAAATCGCATCTAACGACGTTTTAGTGATCGAATTTGAGAACATTAAAACACTTTTCTAATTACTGGCGAAGTGTGCAACGCATAAAACAGCTAATAACTCCCGCAAGCTTATAATTACGAATAACTATCTCCAAAGACTTCCTATCCAGTTATTGACCGTTACTGTTAATAAGACTCGACCGCAAGCAGGCAAACGACTGCTGGTCTACTTTGCAGCTTCCTCCTGCCTCCATGGAACTTTGGAATTTATTTTCCCACTGCCAACCTCATTGCGTGTAGTTTTATGTTTCATAAAACAAGCCAACAACGTTAGCGCCTTCACGATTCGATTTATTCGACCTCACTGATCTAATTTTGGGGTTTGAACTTTGCACGTATATTTGGAACACCTCTCCGGCACAGCTTTGATGGAGCTTTTCATGAATTTTATTGAGTCATAGCTTTGCGTTAATCGCTGCAGTGAGCGGGCTTAGCAGGTCCCATGTGTGTGTGAGTGGAACAGCAATGCTCTTCGGAGGATATATATTTTTGGAACTACGTGAAACTAGGCGATTTATTTTTTTTAAAATTTAGATTTTCAAAAAAATGTTTATTTTCAATGAAATAAAAAATTCGACACAAAAAATAAATTAAGTTTGAAAAGACTCAACGAATTGAAAATTGTTTTATTTAATTTTTAAAGAATATTTGCTAATAAAAAATCTACAGCATAATAAAACACAATTAAAGCCACGAAGATAAAAGAAAAAAGATTTTAAAAAAGTTTTGAAAGCCCTAAAATGACTCACCCACGAAGCCGCCGTGTCTTGGTAAAATGGAGAGGAGGAGGGAGGAGGTGAGAAGAATGAAGAGGAGGTGGTGGGTCGTAATAGATTGGTGGAAATGCATGGTGGAATGGTTTGTTTTGTGCTGTTTGGACAATCAAGCAAGGTGTGGAGAGGTGGCTTTGTGAAGACCGATGAGGTTAGAGGAAGGAATAGAACGATTGTCGTACTTTTAAAAGCAGCGGAAATGACTTCGAAAAAGAGAAAAATTGAATAAAGAATCAATCTTGAAAAAAAAAGATTGGAAAAATAAAAAAAATTAAGAAGGGTAAAAAAATGGAGGGATGGGAAGGGATAGAAAGTGGAAAAGGATTACAATTGGGAGAAGATGGAGGGATAAGGAAAGATAGAAGGTGGAAGGATAGAGAGTGGAAGGATAAAGAGTGGGAGGATAAAACGTGGGAAGATAGAAAGTGGGAGGATGGAGAGTGGGAGGATGGAGAGTGGGAGGATGGAGAGTGGGAGGATGGAGAGTGGGAAGACGGAGAGTGGGAGGATGGAGAATGGGAGGATGGAAGGTGAGAGGATGGAGAGTGGGAGGATGGAGAGTGAGAGGATGGAGAGTGGGAGGATGGAGAGTGGAAGGATGGAGAGTGGGAGGACGGAGAGTGGGAGGATGGAGAGTGGAAGGATGGAGAGTGGGAGGATGGAGAGTGGGAGGATGGAGAGTGGGAGGATGGAGAGTGGGAGGATGGAGAGTGGAAGGATGGAGAGTGGGAGGACGGAGAGTGGGAGGATGGAGAGTGGAAGGATGGAGAGTGGGAGGATGGAGAGTGAGAGGATGGAGAGTGGGAGGATGGAGAGTGGAAGGATGGAGAGTGGGAGGACGGAGAGTGGGAGGATGGAGAGTGGAAGGATGGAGAGTGGGAGGATGGAGAGTGGGAGGATGGAGAGTGGGAGGATGGAGAGTGGGAGGATGGAGAGTGGGAGGATGGAGAGTGGGAGGATGGAGAGTGGGAGGATGGAAAGTGGGAGGATGGAGAGTGGGAGGATGGAAGGTGAGAGGATGGAGAATGGGAGGATGGAAAGTGAGAGGATGGAGAGTGGGAGGATGGAGAGTGAGAGGATAGAGAGTGGGAGGATAGAGAGTGAGAGGATAGAGAGTGGGAGGATAAAGAGTGAGAGGATAGAGAGTGGGAGGATAGAGAGTGAAAGGATGGAGAGTGGGAGGATGGAGAGTGGGAGGATAGAGAGTGAGAGGATAGAGAGTGGGAGGATAAAGAGTGAAAGGATAGAGAGTGGGAGGATGGAGAGTGGGAGGATGGAGAGTGGGAGGATGGAGAGTGGGAGGATAGAGAGTGAGAGGATAGAGAGTGGGAGGATAAAGAGTGAGAAGATAGAGAGTGGGAGGATAGAGAGTGAGAGGATGGAGAGTGGGAGGATGGAGGGTGGGAAGATGGAGAGTGGGAGGATTATGGAAAAGGGAGAGAAAAACAAGGAAGGATGAGGCGTTATAGCAAGTTTAACGAGCGTCAAATGAGTGTTTAGATGGCGCTGGTATTAGATTAAAAAAAGGACAGAATAGTTAGCAAATGTGCAGATAAAGGGATTAGCATGCAGGAAAGATTGATTGATACTTTTTTCTTCAAAAACGTTTACACTAATGGCGTTCAAAGCGATAAGCGTAACAAGGGTGGTAGTGATGGTGCTGATGATGATGCTGATGATGAAGCTGATGGTGGTGGGTTTGGAGGGAGAATGGTGAAGGTAGGGATGCAAGAGGGTTGATGAGGTTGGTGTTGAGAGTTTGGAGATCTTGTTTGAATTTATGCGATTCCATGACAACAGTAAGTTCACCGAATGCCCTCTAACCTGCGATCAGATGTGGAACATTTAGTGAACAATCATCTCAATGAAAAATTGATTAAACATTTTTTTAAACAAAATATTATTCTAAAATTTATTTTTTGCCACACAAAAAATCCACGATATGTTTTGAAAAGCCCAATAAAAGGATATTTTTATTTGAAAACGATGAGCCATTCAAATAAGCTCTTTCAACTTACGACAACCTTCACAAAGTGGTTTTGCCGTTGTGATTTTGGTAATTAAATGGAGATTGGCAATCTAAAAATTAATTTCAAGCTCGGACTGAACGGAAAACTTTAGAAAAAAAATTTATGCGTTTTTAATTTTTCAAATTGAATAATTATTTTGATTTTGTCCAAAAGCTTTTTAGTAATTAAAAACAACTTACGGCCAATCAATCAAACTCCGCAGCCACCAACGGAGCAGCTTTTGAAAAGGCAAAGCGCTTTTAAAAGTGAGTGAGTAGACCTTAATTTTGAAACATTTGCCGAAGAATTAATGGTTTCTTTATTAGCGTAAACGAAGTCCATTTTTGTCTCGTTATACGCCGTTTAGGCTCGTTTACGCACAAAAGTAGTCGTTTTAATGAATGATATTTTAAAATATTTATATGAATTATGCGTTTCGAAAAACACTTTGACGAGATAAGTTTAAAACGGTATTTTCTGGCCTTTTGATGCGTTTTGATGTTCTCATGAACATGCAAACGGCTTGAATGCACACACGAAGTTTCTTGCCTCGGAAGCAAGTCTGCAAGGAATGATGCCTGCTTCATGACACCACCACCCACAAGTTACTGTTGCGTTGTTGTCGTTTGTTGTTGCAGTGTTGTTTTCATTGTAATGTTATTGCATTTTGTGGTTGGCAGTGATTTTGTTTTTTTGTTACTGGTGGTGTTGTCTCATGGTCTTGAGGTGTCCGTTCATGTTGATGTAGTGAAAGGTTGTTGTCGTTTTTCAGAATATAAGATGATTGTTGACCTCGTTGTTGTTTTGTTGCTGTAGATCCTGATTGATGGCAGTTGGTAGCCCTAATAACTCAGAAGACATCCTAAATCTTATCGGAGATGTTGACTCTGCAAGCACCTTATAATCATGCTTGTTTTCGCTGGCACGCGTGAACTTTATCGACTCTACGTGCCGCTTCCACGCTTGAGGTGGCTCCGTAACTCTGCTGTAGACTCCTTAATAGTGATTCAGTAGGTGGTCCTTGCAATTCCAAGGAGAGAGCTGATGTCCCTGTTAATTAAATGTATTGTAACAGTCCGCAACCCCCATTCAAGCCAAGATTCGTTTGTTGAGCTGCCGTGTGAGGCATTGTAACGTCGCGTGTTTGATTAGTTTTAGTGGCAAGTTCATTCGTCTTGATGTGGTCTTTGTGTGTCCAAGTGCATTCAACTTCCATTCCTCCGTCTTTATTAACATATGTGAGACGCTTGTAAAGAAAAACAATCAAAATCTTACTTACAGCTCATGGAATTGCTAGATTTTTCTTCAATGTGATTTCCGAGTTTTTTCCTAACCCACGCAACAAAATTTAATTTTCAAAGTTCAGAAAAATTATTTTTGAACTCAAACATGCGTATGAAAAATGTGTGGACATGAGCTTGAAACGTTCAAAAGTTGCTTTGATGCTCTTAATTACAGACACGTCACGTGTCGAACCTAGGAAATTATGATTGATGTTGAAGGCTCTCGTTGAAACAACTAAAGCAACAGCAATTCAAACAAAAAAATTTATTTTTTAATGTTTAAAAAAAAAACAAAAAAAAAAAGAAAACGGAAGAAAAAATGTCATCAAACGTCTGTTTAAGTTAATCAAAAGTTCATTAAGTTGATGCTGCCAAAAAATGCAGTTGGAGAAAAAATAAGTTAAATTGAAAAAAAGGTTTTCAAAATGGAAAAAAAACTCAAATAAAAAATAACACGAGTAGGAGTTCAGTACAAAAAAAAGAATTGAAAAAAAGTTTCATGGCAGAGGAGTATGAAGTATGGGATGATAGTGATGGTAGTCTAGGAGGGCAGGTGACGAATCGGAGAAATTCAAGACGTGCATGTCAATGGGCACATGTGGTTTGGCTGGTGACGTCATTAATCAGCCCTCACACATCTTTTCCTGATAGAAACCTTCCACAAAGCCCTCACATTCTCTCTTGATGGAACCCTCCTACAGAGCCTCCTCACAGTACCCACTCCTCCACACAATCTCCGTCACGAAATCTCCATCACAAAATCTCTTTCCAGTCCTTTTGAGTCATTTTTTGTTGCTTCCACGAAATGAAAAACACTTCTTTTTTTGTTTTGTTTTAAATTAGTTTTGAAACCGAAAATGTTTTTAGGGATGTTATTGCAACACGGAAGCTGTCTGTGAAAAAGACTATTAAAAGACTTGCTTGTTTTGAAAAAAGTCAGATTTTTCAAAAATCCAAGACTCAACTTATTACAATGATCAAAAGTCTCTCAAAAGTGACTTTGCGAAATCATTTCTGGGCCGAAAAAAAAAGATTTTAGAATTTTTTTTTCGAAAGTACAAAGTGGGTTTTTAAAAAATAATTAAAGGGAAAAGATTTAATAAGTGTGAAAAATATAAAAATAAATTATGAGTCACGTGTCGGAAAAAGATTGATGACTTCTGGTGCGGAGAATGGAGCAATTTCTGAATAGCTTGAGAAAAACGTGGTAAAAATATTGACAGATAAAACATTTCGAAGAAAAAATAGAAAACAAAAAAATAAAAATAACTTTAAAAGTAGAAATGAACGGACGAAAAAAAATATTTTAAAGAATGCATTGTTTGTCGAATGACGTTTGTTTTGTTAAGGTGTTTATCCATCACATCCTTTGAAGTTTTTCATTGAATTTCACATTGATCTTTTTCACTTGAAAATATTTTAAGTATGAGGTATTGAAAAATAAAAAAATATTTTGTGGAAGCCGAATAAGGCGCAAATTTTGCGTCGATAATTTAAAAAATAATTTTTTCATTTTCCTTTGAGTCTTTTTTTTTTCAATAATTTGGATTTCATTGTGTCATACACGTTCGCATCATTCCACCTCTCAGAAAAAAAATATCTAAAAAAATAAAAATTAATAATAGAAAAAATTTTATTGAAAAAAATAATAAAAATATTTTGCAGAAAATTTTCCCTCTATGCACAAAAGATGCCAAAAACTCCTTGGAACGTATAGCCTCGTACCTTAATAGAAAACCTAATTCGGAAAGATTTTTTTGTCCGGAAAGCAATGTCAAATATTCAAGAATTTGAAATAGTTTTAGATAAACTATGATATTTTTACGAAGGTTGGGAAAAATTCAAAGTTGAACTGATGCTGGTCTAATTCTGAAGAGTCCAGATGACATTTCATTTTGATATCAACATCGGAATGTTTGATCAAGATTCCTACTGATTGATACTGAAAATAAGAAGAAATTTTATTTTCGACTTTTATTAATGTGATATTGCAAGCGAGCTATACGCAAACAAATGGATATAAAAAAAGCAGAAGAGAGGTAATATAATTCGGAAAGAATCAAGTTGTCTTTTATTTCCCACTCCTCAATTTGCTCCAAGACACGAACATCCAAAAGTGGAAGTTTTATTATTTTGAGCTTTTGCTCATTCGATTTTGCGTGTTGACACCGGGGAAACCAACAGTAGTTTTGTGACCTCTCCGATGTTTTAATCAAAAATGATTTGATGTTTAGTCAAGATATTTTTTGCAATTTTTCAGAAACGTTTTGATTAAACTGGAGGATTAGTTGGAGCTACTCGGAGGCTTTATTGCACAACTTTGTGATGTTATAACACAATTCCTCTTTCTTCATTTGGTGGATGCCTGCTGAAACTGCGCTTGAAAGTTTATATTTCCCAAAGGCTTTTTTGCGAAGGTCAATTTCAAACCTCAAAATGGTAAGTGCGAGTTTGAATTACTAGTTTCTACCACGGAAGTTACCTCATAGTCACACAAAACGACGAAAAAATGACGAATTCTTTTGAATTTTTTGGAAGTGGTCTTCAATTTGTCTCGCGGGACGCTTGCAACACGAGACTATTGCCTACAGTGAAGAGGCTGACTGAGATGAAGAGCCAAGGCATTGACCAAGCAGAAACATAACTCAAAATTTCGTTTTTTCCGTTGATAAAAAAAAATTGTAACTTTTTTTGCAAGATTTTTGAAAAGTGACTGTAAGCATTCATGAAAATTTTGAAGCGCTTGAAAGTCAATTTCAATTTTTAAATTAAATGTCTTGAAGGAAAATCTGGAAGTAAAATCTTAGTTTTATCCAATAGCAGTGAGCTTCGAGTTTTTACTGAAAAGGCCATTTAAAAATGCATTTGCACTCAAATAAACAAAAACACACAAAGATATTCACAAAAGTTAAGTATAATCCACTAAAAGCAACTTTTCGGTGCAGAAGTAATTAAAAAAAGATAAAGAAGATTTTTCAGATTTGAGAAAAAACTTAAATCTGATTTATTGTAAAAAAAGGAATAAAAAACTGCGTAATCGTTGTTGCGGTGAGTGATGGTGATAATAATGATTAGGCGGCCGATCTGTATTGATGTTTTGGCAAAAACGAATAATTGAAAAAATGACCTCAAGAAAATAATATTGATTCCAGTTTTTCTATTTCAGTTAGTTTATCGACAATCAAATCGAAGCAAAATATTTTGTTGCTCAGTTTTATTCATAAAAATTATTTAAAAACTTGTGATTCATTTTGCCTTGCAGATCAAATGTTTTTTTTTACCTTTTTTTAGTAATTTTTTCATGCAAATTCCCATAACGACTGTTCCGATTCTGCTACTTATCCGGCGTAGTTTAGTGGAGGACTTTTAGAGGATTTCTGAGCAAAAAGACGACACTGCATGCAACAAACCCTGCATGTGAAGACTACCTGATTTGAAAATAACCGAATTTAAATTTGAACCGAAAAATACGATTTATAACTACCAAAACTCAAAATATTTGAAGAAAAAAAAAACTAACCAGAAAAATAAATTTCTTCGAACTTTTAAGTAGAAAACTGTTTTTCGTGAGTTTTGAAAACGAACAGACATTCTTCATTAGGGGAACACTTCTTGTCTTCATGAAACTTGTTAAAAAAAGCCTTCCACATCACTCACTTCTTCAGCAACCTAAAAGCATCAACCTTTCATCTCTTTTCAGCACACCTCCACCATTCGGACTCTTTCTCCTCTCCCCTTTCAAACCATTCTAACTTTTCGACTGTCCAAATCACTTCCCCCTTTTAAATCATCTTTTAACCAATCTCATCTTTTCATCTCGGTAATATGTTCCCAAACTCAGTTTTGTTTCACTCGTTCGAATATCAACATCCAATCACCACCAGGGCCACCACCACCAACACTCCACTACACTCTACCACCAATGGCATCAACACTATTCTAATTCAAACCCCTACTCTCCACCCACATCCCATCAGCACTCTCACCTCATTCCATCCAAACTTCAGTTCTTTTCACCCAACCTCCACCAACACTCTTCTCTCTCACTCTTCCAACACTCCTCTTCCTCTCACCCCCCCAACAGCACCCACCCACAAGCTAAAGCTCCCTGCGTGATAATAATAAACACTATTTATCACACTTCATCGGTCAGCCCTCTCATTTCGTCAATATATAAAATGTTTTTTTTCCAGTTATTTTTGGTTATTCACTTTTTCTATATATCCTCCTACATATATGTCATAAATTTTCTCTGTGTACACAAGCGCTGACTGAAGCATCAAATTAGTTGGTCGTTTGGAAGAAGGGGGGGGGGAGGAGGAGGGAAGAAGGGGGGGGGGGGAGGAGGGAAGAAGGGGGGGGGGGGGAGGAGGGAAGAAGGGGGGGGGGGGGAGGAGGGAAGAAGGGGGGGGAGGGGGAGGAGAAAAGAAGGGGGGGGGGGAGAGGAGGGAAGAAGGGGGGGGGGAGGAGGGAAGAAGGGGGAAGGGGGAAAAGGGAAGAAGGGGGGGAGGGATGAAGGAGGAAGGATGAACTGGAGGATGGGACGAAAGACAAAAAAAAGATAAAAATATAAATATAAAAAAAGAACGAGAAATAAAAGATGGGAGGGATAGATGGATGGAATAAAATAGAACAATTGTTTGAAAACTAGGGTTTTCGCAAAAAAAGTTGAAAAAAAGACGTTTGAAGTGAAGTTTGAGAAAGGTTGTTTGAAAAGGGAATAATTTCAAATATATTGTTGAAAAAGATTTTGAAATGAAAAAAAAATCAATGTACAACTGAAATAGAGTGAGAAAAATATGGGAAATTGGATGGGATTTGAAAGGGAGAAGAAGCCAAATTGTGGTTGAGTCTTTCTGGCTGCCAGCATGAGACGCAAGCATGAAAGTGCGGCCAAGAGAGTGTCTTGTTAAGTTTAAAAGATGAAATCATGATCGGCATGGAACGAGTTGTTTGGTTTATGGACCATTTGAAGCAAAACAAAAAAAAAGAAAAACATTGTTGGAGTTATTTTCTTCATAATATGAAGTTCTATGATTTAAGAACAACGATTGTTGAAAATATTCACTTAAAAATGACTTTGGAAAGGAATATTTAAAAAAAGATTTCAAGAGGTTGTTTGAAAATGTTGAGAGTTGAAGAATAATCAGAGGTTAGTGGATAGCGAAGGCGTGGTGGCTTGTCGAGTTAGAGGCCTGCTGCATTTGATTACAGCGTTCGCACGGGGCAGTCTGCTTGAGGGGGTCCTGAGCAGTTTTATGACTGCTTTATGGCACTGTCTCCTTGGTGAGGTTGCTGAGGAGTTTCTTTGGCGGGTCCTACGCGCTCTACATGTACGAAGTTTCTGTTTGAACTCCCAGTGTAGTCATTTCGTCCGTGTCGTTACTTTTCGTGACGTTTTAACTTGAAAGACATTAATCATCCGCGATATCATAGTTCTTTCACTCACACGAGGGCTCTATACCTTTTTAAAACTAAAATTATTTTTTTAAATAATTCGAAAACTATATAAAACACCATGATTAATTGTTCGCTTCCTTTTTTGCTTTTATATTTACAAAAAATACAAACATGTTTCCATTTTTTTCATGACACCTTTATTTCATTGAAATTGCTTTTGAAAAAAAATGTTTGAAAAATTGAGCGTGTTGAGACTCCTAAATGATCCTCACCGGAAACCTTCCACCACCCACACTTCCACGATAAACATATCGACGTAGGTATGAATGGCTGCATGAGAAAGTGTCGAAGTATGCGCAAAAAGATCATTTTTAAAAATAAATTAAAGGTTCTTTGGGCGTTATGAATATTTTTGAAAGAGTAAAATTTTATTTTTGAGTTTGCTGAAGCTTGATTTTTTTATATTCATTCTACGGAATAGAATTTTTTGTATTTCAGTACGCTTATAACGAACTCGCAAGAAACAATTACTGACGCTATCAGTCAGTGTGAAAAACAGAGTCCTTCTCCTTTTGAACGACTCTCATAACTTCGGCGTATTCTGAATTACGCACCTAATACTTTCTTTGGCATACCAAAGACCTTTTGCTTGAGAAATTTTTTTTGTTTTTTTGCGAACAAACTTTTATCAGAAAAATAAAAGTTTTGAATGAAAGTTGAGCTGCCTTTTGTTCATCAATATATTAACTTTATCAAACGAACTCGCAAGAACTTTCCTGCACTCCTGCCTGACGGCCCATCAATCTTTTCCTTCTCATCTTCATCCTTCTTTTATTCTTCTTCTTTTTCTTCGTTTTCATCTTTTTTCATCTTTTTCTTCATTTTCATTTTTTTCCTTTTTTTTAATTTTTTCTTCATTTTTTTTCAAAGAATTTGTTTTTATTCTTCTCCGCATCTTCTTCCTTCCTTTTTTTATAGTTTTTACTTTGTATTTTCATTTTTGTTTCACTTCTTCACCTTATTTTCATTTTTCTCATTTTTTTTCTAGCCATTGCATTAATCTCCAACCACTTCATCTCACTTCGAAGCAAACTTTTCAAAAGTTCAAATCCTTCTCTAAAAACAAGTTTCAATGTTTTTCAAAACAGCTTCCAAACATTTAACTCTTTCCATGATGTTTCTCTTATTTAATACAGCCATAAAATTATTAACTTCAAGTTTTCTTTGTCAGCGAATTTACAATTCCTAGTTTTCAGCTTGATTCTGACCTGGAAACCAACCAATCAGCCGATCGTCAGTTCAACCTCATCGACCAGCCATTGAACAAACTGACACCAGTTAGCCACTAAAACACCACTGAACCACTTAATTAGCAAAACCTGCAACCAGCCACTCAATCAACCAGCCACTCAACCAACCAACCACTCAACCAACCAACCACTCAACCAACCACTCAACCAACGGAGCACTCAGACAGACAGGCAAGCACCCACCATCCAATCACAAAACACCACGGCGCTTTTGCAAGCAAATCGCCATTCCAAGCACGTGATCACTTCACAGAAGCGAGCTTTCGATAATGATTTATGCTTGTTCGATCTCGCGGCAGTATACACAGACAAGCATAAAAAACCGCATATGCATCCAGTCCATCTCTCCTCATCATCATGTCTTTCATCTTCCCACCATGAACTCTCATCTCCATTTCACCATTCTCGCTGCATCATCTCTTCATAGTGGTCTGCTCTTTTCATCAGCGAAGCTCGATATTTCATTTAATTATTTTTGTAGAACACTTACTTTTATCACCAGAACCGATCCTGGCCTTAATATTTCTCACAAATCTCTATCTTTATTCTTCTCTCGAGTCGAATAATGTAGTTTTAAGAGTTGGACAATGCGGAATTGTTGTGAAATGGTTTTAATCTTGTTTTAACACGCGCATAACGTGGTCAAATGTAGATCCTCTTCAAGGCCTTCCAAACGAACTTTTGAACTCACACAATATTCAAACCGTTCCATTTTACTTGAGGAAGTCGAAATTAAGTGAGATATTTTTTGCCATTTTGACTTCCATGCGCTTTGAAACTTAAACAAATCGAGGTTCTGAGAAGTGCACAATTGATTGCGCCTCCTGTTCAGCGCATAATAATTCTTTTTTTTGTGGAATTTTTTGTTGTTTTCCAATCTTTCCTTTTTGATTTTTCACCAAGAGTTTCACCCGCCACCTCCTTTACATTTATTCTTTGCTTCTTCGCTGCTCAAGATCAAAGGTTCTGTCATAAATTCTTTTTCAAAACTCCTATCCTCACACTCAATTCGGCCTCCACCAAAGAACTCACACACCACAATGCATTCGAAGAATCCTGTTTTCAATCTCCATTTCAAAACACTACAACTTTCATTCATCAATTGCAGGCCTGGTGGCTTGAATATTAATTATGCGCAATGAATTATGTAGCCGTTGCTAGCGAGGCAGGCGTGTGCAAGACAAGTTGTGCCGTCTTGCAGGCCCACTGTCATTTCCATGCGCCAACTCTAACGGATGTTTTAAAAGCAAAAAGATTGAAACTCTGATTTTTTTAACATGTAAAAATGAAAATTTGAAAGTAGACGCCTAAAATGGAACATTTGAATTGGAAAATTTTGAACCACATGTTGACTGAAGGATTTCACGGCACAAGTCACGCAGAGAATCCCTTACATTCCTGCGACTAAATAAACTCCCATGAATCTTCATAAGCCCTCTTTAAAGACATTCAAAGATTGACATAACTTTTTGATCTCTAACCTTTCATTGGCATTTCAAATTTTATTCGACAAAACGTCAAGCTAAAACCACATTCCTCATTTTTATTTTATAACTAGTTGAAAATGCAAATAAAACGGTCTAAAACTAGATTTATAAGCTAAAAATTGCAGAGTCCAAAGAAATAGAAGAGAACATTGGAAGAGTGACTGATGAATTCCTCGTTTGGAAGAAGGTTCATCGAAGAAGAAGGTAGGGAACCACTCAAAGACCTGCCTCGTATAACAACCCGCATTCGTTATTTTTCGTGTCCTGCTTCGAAATCTTTTTAAATTATTTTTTTTAAACCTTCTTCGGTGCCTATTTTTTTTCATTGTTTCGCAGCGAATAGCGCTGTCTTTTTGGTTAGTGGAATATTCTGTTACACTACTGGAGTTTTATTGGCTGTTTTACATATATTGCTCACGTTTCAGCTGCATTTGTGTGCGTCATCCATATATTTTGCTGTTATCACTCCTTGTTTATCACTCTTGGAAGCAGCTCCATTTTACTTTTATTTGTTATTTACTTTTGAATTTTATTCTTATGCCATCGTATCCCACCATAAAGTATATAGGCACTTTTATGACCATCACCAGTGGTCTTGTATCATCTTCCAGTTGATGACTCCTCTTTCAAACCGTCCACTTCTATCATTTTTTTTTTGAACTTTTTTTCTAACACAAATATTGATAGCAAACATTTTTTCGATCAAACAACGCAATATTTCTTGAAGGTTGATTCAAAATGTGTGAAATATGATCTCGCCAAACACCCCACGGCCATCAACTCCATCACCAAACCATCATCTCATCAGCAAACCACCTCACCTTTTCTACGTCAGCACAGACACTAAAAGTGATTCAAAAGGAAAGGAGGAACGGACCAGTGAACAGTGACATATTGCGTTTTGTTTGATTAATGTTATCGCATTTCATATGTAATCTCAGATAGACGGCTTCAGGCTTATCCCATGCAACCTCCACTGCCTCGTCAATATTAACTTCAATGACATCTTCATTCGCTTCAAAACTAATAATTTATAAGTTTTTAAAAAGGGTTCCTCATGCTCCAAAACAAAGGTAACTTTTTGTGGTTTAAATGAGGATTTAAGAATAATTTTATGATCCGAAAAAGGAGGAACTTTTTTGGAGACGCTCAGTTGGACAACTACCACAATACACACCCCTTCAAGGAAAAACATTTGACTGTCTAGCTTTCACAGCTTTTGCATTTTATCCTTTTGATTCAGTACTTTTAAAAAAAGTTATTACAAAGCAAGCTAATCTCTTATCTGATTTCGAGTTTTAAATTGTGAATACTCCGTTCGTTTAGTCTCTAATTCACCAAGCAGCCTTTTTAATTCCACAGTTGTGTGGTTCCTCGTCTGTTCACTGTTTCCTCCACAGACATCTGAGGTTTCTATGTTGGAGGGAGAAATCTTTCAAGAACAGCAACCTTCCAAGGCGGCTTCTTCACCGCAGCTGATTTGATAAGGCTCACCGACTTCATCTTCATTGTGGCTAATGAAGATGAAGATTTTGTTTTCACAATCACATCATAGTCTCTGCAACCTAATTACGGCGCCATAATTAGCAGCTCATCATTACCATCTCACCTTCTTCTTCATCATCATCATTCTCTTCTTCTTCTTCTCCTTCATCATCATCATTCTCTTCTTCTTCTTCTCCTTCATCAGCATCATTATTATCTTTTCATCATCATCATCATCATCATCATCATCATCATCATCATCATCATCATCACCATCATCATCATCATCATCAT